>PVKU01004268.1:0-152133 GCA_004027475.1 Anoura caudifer | reverse complement strand
CTCCCCTCCCCTCCCCTCCCCTTCCTTTCCCTCTCTCTCTGCAGGAGCCAGACCACTGAATCCTAGATTTGTTGATTAGGTAATGTTAGACAAGGAAGGAAATATTCCTGAGCCTCAGTTTCTCTGTCTGTACAGTGGATATAAGTAGACCCACTTGGCCAGGCTGTGAGGTGTGAAGGAGTTGTGACTATACCCAACCCAGTCCCCAGTCCACATCAGGTCTCATCCTTCCCACCCGCCCCAACCCTTAGAGCACAGGTGGCAAACACAAGGCCCTCCGGCCAAATCCGGCCCTCCACCTTGTTTTATCTGGCCCGGCGCCTTGTTTCTACCCAGCGGCAGCGCTGAGCTCCTTCCCCCTAGTTAAGGAATAGTTACATTTATACAGTCCTAACATTACATTCAGCCCTTTGAAGGCAACCATGAGGCTAATGTGGCCCCCCGTGAAAATGAGTTTGACACCCCTGCCTTAGAGAGTTTGAAAAATGGAGAAATAGTTCAGTGTTTCTTAACAGTCATTTACATATTCGGTGTGCTCAAACTTGCAGTTCGATTCAGAGAAGAACCACCAAATAAACTACAAAAGGCAATGGTAGCCACTGTCCACAGCAGGATAATTGATCAGTTACACAGAGGAAAGCAGCCCACTGGGGAGCGTGTTCGTGCGCCGCACGGCAGCAGCGGACTGTGGGCTCCCTGGTCCTGGGCGGCAGCGAGGCCTGGAAGGTACAGGACGAGATGAGGGCTCCACATGTCCACAGTGGGAGATGGTTCCAGCTGGCCGGCAAATGATCGCTGGTGTGTGTCCTGCCAGGTTGCCTCTGGAGAACAGACTGTGCATTTGGGTGAATTTAGAAAATATTCTACATCTGCTGTGCTTATTGCTAGCTCGCCCAGTTCTGGTGGGGTGACTGAAATTCCTAAGGCCCGAGACAGAAGACGGCATTTAGAATCCCAGTCTGGGAGAGCCACCCTCTCTCCATCTTGGAAGCCCCAGCGCAGCTTCCAGGTAGAAATGAGACCGAGAATTGATGAGTCTTGGTTTTGACCCTGAGCTGTGTGTCCTCACACCCGAAACAGGTCCAAGGCATCAGGGGCTCCTGTCCTGCTCCCACCATGCTCCCTGCCCACCCCACAGGTCGCCGCTTTGCCCTGGGCCTAAGGACGCCTCTTTCTGTCTAGGGAGGTGTTCATGCTTTTAAAAATACTGTAGTAAAAAACACGTAACAAAATTTACCACCTTACCCCTCTCTGAGTGTACAGTTCAAGAGTGTTAAAAAGTACGTTCGCGTTGTTGTACAACAGATCTCCAGCCCTTTGTTGCTCACACGACGGGAGCTTGGTACCCATGGAGCGGCTCTCCCGTTTCCCCCTCCGCGCCACCCCTGCAGCCTCCGTGCTGCTCCCTCTTCCTGTGAGTCCGACTGCTCCAGTCCCGCGTGTAAGTGGGGTCATAAGTGGTTCATTTCACTAAGACTAATGTCTTCGCAGTTCACCCATGACGTAGCATGTGACGCGACTTCCTTCCTTTGTAAGGCTGAATAATATTCCAGTGGACGTACACCCTGTGTTTTCTTTATCCATTCACCCATCGTGGACATTGGGGTTGCTTCCACCTGCATTCACCCTTTTTAAACAAGCATTTACTGAGCACCTACTGCAGGGGAGGGACCCTGTCAGCTGCCACCCCAGCACCCACTTCTCCATGCGCCAAAATGTGCATGTTTATCGAGTTCCTACCGTGTGCCAGGCCCCGGTCTGGGGTCTGTATTCATGTCATCATTTTACGTGATTTCATTTGATCAGATCAGCAACCCTATGAAGGGGGTGCTACCATTGTCTCCAGCGAGGAAAGACTCAGAGAGATGAAGTGACCTGCCCGAGATCATGAAGCAGGCAGGGGTAGAAGCAGGTTAGAAGTGAGCAGTCTGGCTCTGGGCTTGTAAGTGCTCAGCGATAGATGCATAGTCAGACTGTAAAGTCAGGTCCACGCACTGAGGAGTGTCCTGAAAAAGCTTCCCAGGCAGTTCCCCCGCGTAGCCTTGATGAATGACACCCAGACCTTTGTCCCACCACTGTTCCCCAATAAGAGCGGCAGGGACCAGCTGAGAAACCTCAGGAAGGTGCTCTATTTACATCTCACTGTCCCTTGCATCTGCAGGGGGCGAAGATCCTGATCCTGGGGCAGTTGAATGCCCCCACCCCAACCCTCCCCCGCATGCCAGAGCAAATCTTGGATGCTCAGGTAGACCCAGAGGCAGAATGGAAGTGGGTGCTGTGTGAGGCCAGGGAGTGCCAGTGTGCTGGGCACCCTCTGTGGCCTCTTGCTGTCCTCATGTGATAAGGTGAGGGTGCCAGGTTGACAGCGTTCATTTCACATGTGCTTATTGAGCATCTCACTTGTGTTAGGTGCTGGGGATGCACAGGTGATCACAAGGCCCCAACTTCATAGGGGGAGCTTTCTGAAGACAGTGGCCAGGGATGTAAGGGGACCTGGGGAGTGCCCTGGCTGCCCATGGTCACTGGCATTGGGGACACATACCCCCAGCATTCAGAATCCTCCCTGCTTATCCTAGTCCTTGGTGGAACCCAAAGACTTTCCCATCAGCTCCTCCCGGTAGAATTTTCCAAAACAGCCTCAGGGCCGGCATGTGAGAGAAGCTGCTTGGTTGTCATAACAGCATGGTGATGCAATTGAGAGAAAGATGCCCACAGACTCGGTGGGAAATAACTAAGGACGCAGAAACATACAGAGAGGGTTGTAAGGTGGAAGATAACACAGCGGCGAGTGGCTTCCAGGGCTCCAAATTCCCCGTGGGGATGGCACCGTGCACAGTGAGAGCGAAGAGGAGGGGTCCCCCTGGTGGGAGACCTGCCTTCACTACTGCTCTGGGGTTTTAAACCTGATCCGCACCCCCTGCCACCAGTCTGAGGCTCTGGAGTCTTTGGCTGGTTCACTCAGGAGGAGTGAAGGGCTAAAGCCGGGTGATGCAGGGTCACCTCTGAGAGATGCCAGGGAGCAGGGAAAAGCCTACAGCCCCGCTGCTCTTGCTTTCCAGGCATCTCCACTGCCAGCTGCCCCCAAAGCATGGATCTCAGCATCAGGTCACCAGTCTCTCCACTCCCAACATGGAGATGATAGCATCTGCCCTGGATGGACCCAATGAGATAGATGTGAGGCACTAGACTGTGTCTGGCAAACAAGGAACATGCCATGAGCTCTGATTTTTCTCATCCGTGGGCTGTTGGCACATGTGTTTTGTTTCTCTCCCTGTCTTATCCCTTCATGAAATACTGGGAAATGCTCGGAAATCGGGGTTGGGAGCTACATCCATGCCCAGTAATCATGGGTAGCCCTGGCAGGGGGCTTGTGGACTAGACGGGAAGGTTTCTTCATGCCCTGCTTTTGGTGGTGGACGGACCAGCAACTCTGTCCACAGAGTTGGTCCTCAGAGCAGGCCTCTGTCTGCGGACTACAAATGCCCCTGACCTTGGAGGTGGAGCTGCGGGCAGGTGTCTTCCGCTTCAGGGCATTCCTTTTCATTCTTTCCCGATTGACTTCAGAGATGCCAGTGTGGAGGCAGCTCCAGCCCTCCAGCCTCAGCAGGACAGCGAGGGCGGGTCCCTTCTCTCTCCTCACTTCCCTTAAGATCTGTCAGGCTTCAGCCCAGAAACCGCAGGCTGGGGGATAAAGGGCTGAGCCTGAGGCGGGAGAGAGGGGACAACTGTCTTCTTGTTTGTGACTCATCACGAAGTGTACGTGGGGAGCACAGGCTTGTTGAACAGAAAAACAGTAAATAAAGACTTGACCTTCCTTCTTCCTCCACTGTCTCCCCCTCCACCCTAGCAAACCCCCTGTGGTTGTGAAGATGGTTTGGCGGGTGTGTTTCTCCGTCTCACTGGCGGGGCAGCGTTCCAGAGCCCCGTGAGCAGAGCTGGCGGGGGCCACTTGTGCGTTGGCTGGACCACTCGTAGTTCACCTTTGCTGACCCCTGCAGAGGTGCCCAGCCCAAGTCCCTGCCTCTGGCTCGCACTCAGGAAGTTTCAATGTTTCATGGAATTTCCTGTAAAAGGATGACATTCTAGGAAAGACCTTCAGACCTTGCCTAATCAGATTTCTTTTTTTTTTAATTGATGAAGAAAGGAAGTAACTGGGGTCAGGGACATCGAGTTACTTAAGGCCACAGAGCCTGTGTAAAGCCCGTGGAGCCCAGCCTCAGCGCCGGTCTCTGGGCTGTTTTTCCAGTTACATAACAACCCCATGGAATCGGGTTCCCTGTTGTAGGCAGCAGCTAAAATTCACAATGTGCAGGTCTCTCTCATCTTTGTGCAAGAGACAAAGAGGATAAGCTTCCCACCCTTCACCTGAAATGACCACTTGCCCACCTGTTAAGTTACCGTCAGTGTTCTGCATTGTACAATAGAACAGGAGCTACGTTTCGCTAATTCTCCCAGGTGAAGCCGTGACTGATGAGACGCTAAGAACCTGCTAGGGAGAAGGGAGTGAGGACTTTCAGGAACCCGCCTCCCACGCAGCAGTGTTCAGGAATGGAGGACTAGTCTCTGGGAGTCACAGCACCTTCTTCCTTCCGTGGCAGATGAGGAGAACCCCTCAGCATCATTTGTAGGTCCAGCCCTGCTCCCGGGTTCTGTCTGTGAGCAGCATGTGAGAAATAATGCACCTCGCATTTCACAGCTTGAAAAATTAGCAATCATTGTCTCAAATTGCTGGGATTTGGGAAGGAAGAAAAAAATGTAAAATTCCAAGTGCCTCATGTGTGTGCGTAAATGGGGCGTTGTGGTCCTCCGAGCGGAGGCTTCTGCTGCACCCTAGGTCGCTGCTGCTCAGGACTCGGATGGCCGCCTGTGAACTTTTGAGGGTCCGAGGGTTCCGGCGTAACGTGTGGGGAACATGCAGAGGGAGAGCTCTGCTCAATGAGCCACTGTGTCCGTCTTGGCGCAGGCTCCTGGAGCGTGGTGTCCCAGAGAGCCTGGGCCCAAATAAAGACACGCTTTCTTTCCCTTTCAGTTGACAGAGGGGGGTTTTGAAGGTAGCACGGGAAACAGAGCGAGCAGTGTTCAGGGACGCAGCCCACCTTCCTGGGTAGTTTTCCACTGCGACAGACCTGCCCAGGCAGGCGGGCCCCGGAGACTGAGGTTTTTCCAGGCACGCCGTGTGGACTGGGCTGGGCTCACCTGCAGGCCCTTTGGCAGAGCCCCGTCTGCAGCGTCTCTGGGTCCAGGGGGCGAGGAAGATGTGTGTCTCCGGGTGTGTTCGTTTCCTCCGGCTGCCGCAACGAAGTGCCACACTCTGGGTGGCTCAAACAACAGGAATTCATTGTCTCGTCCTGGAGGCCAGAAGTCCGAAATCAAGGTGTGGGCAGGGGCGGGTCCGGCCTCTCTCCTTGGCTTGTAGAGGTCACCTTCATGTTCACATGGTATTCTCCCTACACAGCGGTCTGGGTCCAGATTTCCCCTTCTTGTGTGGACACCGGCCATCTTGGATTAGGACCCACCCCCGTGACCTCATCCTAATTTGATGACGTCTATAAAGACCCTATCTCCAAATATGGTCATACTCTAAGGTCTTGGGATTTAGGACTCCAGTATTTGAATTTGGAGAGGGAAGGAACACATTTCAACCCACAACAGTGTGTACTGTATATATTCCATCCTGTTTATCTAGAGACAAGGAAGCAGCCCGGGGGCCATAGCTCTGTCTCCTCGTAGTGCATCGCTGATTGGCCCTTCTCTCTGCCTCTGGTCCCACAGCCCTTCTTCCTTACACACCAGACAGAGAACCCCAAGAAATCAGACCCTGTTTAGACCACAGTAATTAGAGCCACTCCGTATTGGTTTCTCCGTAGGTACTAAGCAAGGTACTATGCACTTTGTGTTGCTTATATAATCCTCGCTATAACCCTTGGCATAGGCTCTGTTATTCCTGTTGCACAGACAAGGGAACTAAGGCGCAGGAAGGCTAAGTAACTTGCCCAAGGTCACACAGCTACTAAGTGGTGGAGCCAGAATTTGAACCCAGGCCATATGGTTGCAAAGGGTACAGTATAAACCACTTCCATTTTATGTAATATGTTCACTATTCAGCATGAACACCTTCATAGCTTCCATGCTCAAGAATTGGGACGATGCAGTGGGTAAGGCCACAGGTTCTGGGTACCACATCTGTGCGCCATTGTTTATCAGCTGTGTGACTTCAGGCGAGTACGGAACCTCTCTGTGCCTCACTTTTCTCTTCTGTAAAGTGAGGATGACGTTCCCTTAGGGTTGTTTTGGGGAGAACACATGAGAGAATGGCACATAGTAACTGCTTAGTAAATATTATTATTGGTGGCAATATCATTTCACCATTTCCCTCTGAGAGAGCCGTCACCCACCCCTTCCTCACCTCACTCCCCAATGGCACAGCCCGGAGCAGCGCCATCTGGTGTAGCAACCCTGAGCCCGGGAGATACGGCTCGAGTGAACTCAGCTGTGCTCTACAGATTAAATACACACCGTAGCTTGAAGGTGTAGCACCAGAAAGTGTAAATTATCTCATTAATAATTTTTATTTGGGTCATAGTGTGAAGTGATCATGTTTTAGATATCCTGGGTTACCTAAAAAGACATCATTACAATTCATTTGATTTGTTTCACTTTTTTAAATGTGGCACCTGGAAACTCTGGAATGGCATGCGTGGCTCACGCGGGCCAGTGCCGGGCTAGACTGGAGGCTGGAAGCCCCCTGGGACCACGTTGGTTGTGCTCGCCCAGGTCCCAGACTTCCAGTGACACTGAAGAAAATAGTAGCTGATGTACTTTTGATTATGCAGATGCTCTGTGTTTAGCCCCAGAAAGGTCCAGAGGGCACCAATCCAGGAACAGGGGAAAGCCCAGCAGACGGGAGTTTTTGGCTCACCGGGTCACCGACGTTGTCACCGACATTGTCACCGACATTGTCACCGCCCTTGGCCTTGGCCCAGGCTAACCTCCCACTGAATGGCCGGATTTGATGGCCAGGCCCCTGCTCTCCGGTGGAAGCCTCACAATTCAGCCCAAGGGAGAACACCACTGTGGAAGTCCCTTCTATTTTCAGCACATTAGAGAAACCAGTTTTGCAGAGAGGACATGAACGTTCACTTCACAGGACAAATGAGGCCCATGAAAGGGCCCTCTGTGCATGGTGAGAAGGGCCTGAAGGAAATTTCCACCGAGTCTGAGGTCCTCCTCTGGACTTGGCTTCTCACATGGAGCCTTGTAGAGATAGAAAATTTAATCCTCTACCTCTGTTCCTCTTCTACATTCCCTTCTTCCCCAAAGCAAACTCCAAACCCAGCCCTTGCGAGCGGGTGTATACCTGACATTCCTTTTTGACCTCAGGTTTATGGAAACCAACCAGCCTCACCTGCAGTCCTCACAAATCCCAAGAACTGAGGCATCTGAGGGGAGGAATTTCAGTCAAGGAATGCTAGGGCTGGAAGCCAGCTTGGAGGCTGGTCCAGTCTCGTCTACCTTGGCTTTCTGTGGTCCTCACCCTTCCTGAGACATCTGTGCTGCTGGGGAGGGCTCAGCACGCAGGAGATTCAAACCCAGATGACCACGCCCACAACTTAACCTGCCCCACCATCTCCTCGTGTCCATTTCCCATCTCCATGAGCCTGGGCTCTCCCATTCGCTCTTCTCAAAGGGATGTTGCTGGATTCATACAAACTTCAATTCACCTTCACCCAACTCCTGACATAGCTTTGCTTGAGTAGAGTGTCTTTGAGCAAGTGACAGCTTCTCTGAGGCTCAGTTTAAATGAGATAATATGCAAACAGCAGTAGGCAGAGCCCAGAACACAGTGGACATGGAGGAAGCTGAGGAGGTGCTTCCTTCCTCTGACCAGGACAGGTGGGAAGAGGTCCACCTGGGCTCCGTGGCTGGTCTCCAGCACACACAGGGTTTTCACCCCAATTTAATGACACTCAGTGAAGAGTTTTCTTCCATGGCAGGTAGGAAAGCTGGGAGTTGCAGATTCCCAGTACTCCTGCCTTGTAGCTTTCTGCAAGCCACCTCGTCTCTCTGTTTGCGTCAGGAGTAGAACAAGGAATCTTGGCAAAGAGAAGATGCTGCTTTTTATTAAATATCGTGAGCCTCGTTTCCCATTTGGGCAGGATTCCGTGAGTTTCATGTGGGTGGAGGAGAAGGGGAGCAGGAAGTCATCTGTGGTAGAAACATAAACTCAGGTGGTCACAGGGAGCATTAACTGAAGTCAGAGATCCGCATTGCTAATAGGGCACCTGGCCCATCATAGGATCTCAGCGTGTGTCATTCCATTGTCCTTGGCATCAGGCCCAGCTCAGGTCGTAGAAGGAAGGAAAAGTACTTGGAACCCAAGATCTGGGTTCAAGGGTCAGTGTTGTCTCTCATTAGCTGTGACCCCTCGAGCATGCCACTGTCCGTCTCTGAGTCCCAGGGAATTCACATCTTAAAGACTGGCTCTGGAGGTTGAGTGACGAAATGGAAGGGCTTTGTCAGCGGCCGAACACACGGAGTATTAGCTCCCCATCCTTAATTACGCTGGTTAATGATAATCATTTTGCGCCTCTTTTTAATTTGATTTGGGTAAATATTAGTCAATTCCCTGTCATGACTCAAACTAGATCTTTTCAAATGATGCAGTTTCCAGGCCATTTCCCAACTCTTGCAACCAAATGTCGATCATGTTTGCTCCCTGGGGGCAGAAACTCAGGTTTCTTCCAGCCTCTATTCCTTGTGGTCTGATCCGTGAGGGGTCCCCAGCTCACCAGGGGACCAGATGGGAGATCAGGAGCTCTTTTGAGAAGAAAGAAAAAGCCCTTTGAAAAACTGCTGATAGAGAATGTTTATTTAATTTCAGGGGAGGAGGGCCTGTTTTTGTTTTTGAGGTGTAATGCAAGTAGAGTTTATTGCTACTTGAGCTTTTAATTGGTTTACTAATACTTTTTATAGCTTCTTATTTTAATGTTTACAGGTCCCCAGAAGCTGAGGTTTACTGACATCCGTGAAGGGATTGATAAATGATTTAGTGCAAATAGCAAAACTGGAGGCATTGTATGAATTAGAAATTGTGCCACGGAGCCACTAATTTAATGTGATTTGCATCCTGCAGCTGTTCCTTACCACAGTCAAAGGAAAAACAAACATCGGACTGTTCCCCCAGCAGGGCAGGGGGTGCGGCAAGTCCTCTAGGGAGCAGCAGGTAGGACTGGTAGGCTGGTCTGGGTTAGGTACTCAAATAAGGTAGGGCTTCCTGCTGAGCTCTGGCCAAGCCCTTATTTCAGCCTGCCCTCACCTCTGTGCGAGTCCTACTGCAGGGGAGAAAAGACGACTCAGCATCCTCCCATCATTTCAGGGCAGCTGTGGACCTTCTGCAAACTCATTTACTCTCACATGTCAGCTGGGGCTGAAACCCTCTAGCATCTCTTTTGATCTCTCGATTCTCTATCGAATCTGTGATTTAGCCTTAGCCAATTTCAGTGGGTTTGCTTGGCTATTACTAATTTTTCTTCTCTGGTGCAATTGGAGATTTCTTGCAATTTCTGAAATCCTTTTTTTGGACATGAAAGAGATGTTTGTTTATTATAAGAAATAGGTAAAATACATGCAAGTCAAATGAGTGAACTAGAAATCACTAGCAAGTCTACCATCTAGAGATAATGATTATTAACCATTTTGATAAATGTCCCTCCAGACTTTTTTCTCTGATTTTCTTTGTATTTTTTTTTAATTGACACAGCCTATATTTTTTGGTTACCTGTTTTATTCATTTATCTTTTTTTGAGCCATTTGTCTCCCTAATACTCAATGGCTTGTGCTCAAAGACACTTGGGCAGACTGGCCCTAAAAACAGACACCGCACTGGGAATGATTTGCCCAAGTGCATCGTGCCCTGTGGAGAGGTGACATTGGCTGCAGTGGTGCGTCTTTGTGTGAGTTACTTCAATGTCATTTCTAGGGCACTGATATAATATAGATGCCTTCTCCCTTTCTTTAGTCCATTTAATGTAGCATTCTTCACAAGTTCCCAAGGATAACTTTATTCTTGTTCTCTTCCTTTCTTCCTTCTGTTCATTCATGCATGCATGCAGCATGCATGCATCCATTCATTTATTCATCTAACGTACTATCTATCCTTCCTTCCACCCAAACATTCATCCATTCATCCATCCACCCATCCGCTCATCCAGTGTACTGTCCATCTGTTCTTCTTTCCATCCAAACACCCAGGCATTCATTTATCTACCTGCCTGCCCATCCATCTGTCCATCTATCCATCCATCCATCCATCCTTCCATCCATCCAGTGCATCAAGCAGCTAGGTTGTGTCAGGCCCTGTTTTGGTGGTAAGGACACAGAGATACATGATGCAGGTCCCTGCCCACTAGGAGTTATGAGTCTCCATCCAGAACTGCCATCTGTGCCGGACGTGAGATGGTGACCTCCATCTGCTTTGTCCACCACAGAGTGATCACTTGCAGCCAGCTACCTGACAGATAACCAGGGGTGTGGCAGGTAATGCCTCCTTTCCAGTGGAGGCATCTCAAGGGCAGAAACGGTGTTCCTTCTCTTTCGTAAATCCCTGAATGTCGACTACTCTATAACCCAGTACTCTGTGAGACCACAAGATGAACTGACTATTAGAAGTGAAGTGGCAGCAACAGTTTAAAAGAGCTGTTTCTCAACACAACTATTATGTCTCTCACACGTCAAAGGAGAATAGGGATGCTGACAAAAAAACTTCCTGATTATTTTAGGTTTCTTTCTTTTTTAAGTGTGATCTTCTCAGGTTTTTGAGAGACAGCAAGACTATATTCTCCTCAGGTTTAAACAGCACTTTCCCTCCCTCGTGGTTTATTCGAGAGAAGCACGGCTTTGTGCAAAAAAGTACGGTTTACTTTTGCCAGTGAAATACAACGCAGGGCCCAGCCCAGCCACAGCTCGGAGCAGGAGGAAGTGCCTCATTGGATGCCGGCGGCAGTTACTGCAAAATGTTATAAGTGTGAACAGCCCCCTCTCCCCCCGCAGACAGAGTAGCTGTACTTTTTCCAGGAAAGTGAGGTTGTTTCTTTTTATGGTGCCATTTCGACTTCCTAAGACTGCTGTAGATTTATAAGGAAATAATTTCTCCATTCTTAGTGACATCCTAAAGTTTCACATGTGCCACTTACGAAAGTACTAGGACCGTTCCATGCAAACATTTCCATGTCACCAACTTAGGCCCATTTATTACATTTATGGAACTATACCATATGTGGGGTTTTTTTAAAGATACCAAAATATTTTTAATAACCCCAACCCTGAGGCAAACCTCACAGGTTAATTATAATAGCAAATGTGGCCAACGCCCATGCTGTTCCGAAAGAGACAGACAATGGCTTCTTGCTCTGCCCGAGCGCCGCAGACTCAGCTTCCACCGAGTGCTTCCCAGGGCGCTCCTCCAGGAGCCCTCTCACCTTCGTCCTCTCCTCCCTGCCATCGTCTCTCTGGGTAGTCCAGCCCCTCCTGGGTGGATAGCAGATGTATAGGAACAACCTTGAGATTTCAGGACAAAAGGCCTTGAGGTCTGGCTGTATTTCCCCAATTTACTGTTAGCTGTGTGGCTTTGGTTAAGTTACTGTCCTACTCTCGGCTTATTTCTACATCTGTCAAAGGAAGATATAATAATAACACTCATCCCAGGATTTGGGGCAAAGTAGAGCGTTGGGAGGAGAACAAAAGGAAAACATAGGAAGAAAAGAAAGAAGAACACCACCTTGCCATCACTTAAAAACGTGTCACAGTCTGGAAGACCTTGCTTCAAACCACGCCATCTCCATAGAGGTAGATGAGGGTGGAAGGTACACGTGCAGAATCTGCAGTCACGCCACCTGGGTATCAGGCGAGTGTGTGAGTGTGTGCGCCCCTGCATTTTCTCCCTGTGAACTTGGGATAATAACAGTAACTACTCGTGGGGTTGCTGTGATGGCTAACATAGGTCAGCAATTTTCAGTCTTTTTTATCTCACGGCACACGTAAACCAATTACTACAATTCTGCAGCACACCAAAAACATATATTATACTTTTTGCTGATCTGACAAAAAAATTAAATATAATTTTGATTCATTCACACCAGATAGCTATTGTGTTGGCCGTTGTCATTTTTTAATTTGACAATCTAAGGGAAAAGAGGTCAGTGTCCCAGACTAAGTAGTCAGGTATCACACACTTTAAAAATCCTTGCAGCACACCGGTTGAAAATCGCTGCCTTAGGTGATCGATCCAAAGTGCCTTGTGCACAGAGTTAGGCACGCGTATGCTCAATAATCTTAAGTAATAGTATTTCTAATTTTTAATTTTTTATGCCTATTGAAAACTGCATGTAAATTTGAAACAAACATTTGTAATTTTCTCTGGATACAAAAGCAAAGAGCCACTTTAATCCTTTCTTTCTCCTTTCCTCCCTCCCTTCCTTCATCCCTTCCTTCCTTCTTTTCTCCCTTCATTCCTTCCTTCTTAGCATATTTAAACCAACAAATGTAGAATTGGCATTGGGGTACTATATTTAAATAGCTATCAATTGCATGTTCAGTTTGAGGAGGGGTTAAAAGATAGATAGATAATCTTCACCCAAGGATATGTTTTTATTGATTTTAGAGAGGAAGAGCAAGAGAAACAAGAGAAACATTGATGTGAGAGAGGAACACTGACTGGTTGCCTCCCATACACGCCCCAACTGGGGATTGAATCTGCAACCTAGATGTGTGCCCTGACCGGGGATCAAACCCACAAACTTTCCATGTATGGGACGGTACTATACGCAACTGAGCCACCCAGCCAGGGCTAAAAGATATAGTTAATATTTTGAAATTGTGGTAACTATAGATTCTTTTTCCCCAAAAAAATAACTGAACTGTTTTCCTGAAACTTTACAAAGCAATTCAACTTTGGATGGAGGCAGGAAGAGAGAAATTTAATAAAGGAAGTTTGGGTATTTTCCCCCCAAAAAATGCAATACAGGATATCAGGGTTTGTTGTGAAACCTGAGCAGCCTTTTGCAGCCCCCTCCTCCTTGAATTCTGCCTTGCCAAAGCAAGATTTTATTAGGATAAGACTATTCAATTTCCTTCTGTTGTTCTTGGGACTCTGCACTTTTGTAATTTATTTGCATCTGTCCAGACATTCAATTCTAGAGGGTGTGATTATGGACAAATAAAATGGGATGGAATAATGTGGGCATCCTGCTTCATTGGTATTCAAATTTAGTATTCAAGGCTCAACATGCATGAAATACAGATTTTGCTCTGACACACAATGGTTGGCCAACAAATGTTTCTTGATTAAACAAAGAAGGAAAGAAAAGAAAGGGAGGAAAGGAAGGAAAGAATGGGGAGTCCAGTGTGGTACAGCAGGTTGGAGACAGGGGCCCCTCAGAGAGGTGGGGAGGAGCCTGATACCCCCATGTCCACAGTTCTCCCGCACGAGGTGTGGTGGGGTCCAGACAGAGCCACAATGACAGATTATTGCCATATCCTGTTCTCCAAAATCGTGCCAAGGGTCGCTTGACCACCCTAGACTGCAAATGTCCAGGTTCTACTAGCCTCCCATAAGAGATTGACAGCATCCTGGTACCATGGAGACCTGCAGATGGCCTCTCCCTGCCCACTGTCTTTATAATAAAATGTTTTAGTCATGCAGCCTCAGCCCCCAGGGACTTGGTGCTGTATCTCTCCCGGGTCCTCCAGCTCGCAGGTCGTGTGCCACAGCTGTGCCTCCCCTGGGCTGTGTGGGAACGTGGCTCTGGCTTTAGATAAATGCTGCGGGAATGACACACCTGCTGTCGAACACTCCGCCCTTGGGTCTCATATCAGCCTGTCCCTGCATCTCCGTGAGAGGCCGTGCTCTGCCCTTGTTGGGAAGCGGCCCAGTGGGGACAGAGGGCAGTGTTGGACGAGTGAATGGTCCTGACCTTTTCATCCGTGTGTCTGTCCAAAGCAGGTCGTTTGAACTAGAAGAGACTCTGGCATGCCAGCTCATTCTTGATCTTGGGCATCCATGAACTCTGGGGACCTCACATTCCTCCTCTGTAACAGGGACAGTAATGATCCTTCCTAAAGGGTTGTGAGGACGGACGGAGACCTGTTAGCCTCTTAGCACCGCCTGAGGCCCTGGCAATGCTGGTTACTGTGGTCTCACGTCTAAATCATCTGGAGAGCTTTTCAGATGACTGAGATGCCCAGACCAGTGGAATTGGAATCTCTGGAGATAGGGGCCCAGGAGTTCCTATTTTCCAATCCTCAGAGATGACTTGCATGCTCAGCCAGGGTTGAAACTAATTCTAAGGAGACTGGATTCATGGAGTCTTCTCTCTGGGAGGCAGTGTAACCAGCATAACCAACTCATACAAGCAGGAGTCAGAATACAGGGGTTCCGGCCCCAGCACTCCACCCCCTACCCACAGCCATGTACTGTTGACCTTGAGCCAATGACTTAACTTCCCTGGAAGTCAGTTTACTCAACAAGAAAATGAGGACAGTGTTGGCACCTCTCGTAGAGTCATATAGGGGTTAAATGAGCTAATGCATGTCAAGTCTCATAAGTGCCTGGCACAGAGTAAGCCTTCCGTAAGTGATAAGCATTTTATACACATGAACTCATGTAGTCTTCATGGCAGCCTGAGGTTATAGGTGTTGTCGTTATCCACACTTTAATGCTGAGAGACAAAGGCTCGGGCATTTATGTAACTTCTCGAAGGTTGCAGGCTTTTGAACCCACACCCCGAGACATGGTGCTCCTCACCATGGCTGAGCACAGAACACGACCCTCTGGGCTGAGTGTCCGGTCAGGGGATCTGCCCAGCTCACTGCCTGTGACTGCCTGGCCCGTGGGCTGCAGCTGACCACACAAGTGGGCACTCAGCACGTTCCCTGTGACCAATGTTTATTTATCTGGGGCTGGCGATCAGCTGTGCGGCGCGGAAGGAAAGGGGCGTTCCAGGTCCTTACTGTCGTCTGTAGCCGTTTATCGCTCCTCTGGGGTGCACGGCCTGATTCATGCCAGTCTAACGGCAGCAGCCCCCAGAGATGTCAGGGTCACCGAGGAGGAGGGAGAAGCTCACCCCGAACCTGTGCTTTTCAGAGCAAATTGGTTCTGGGGATTTACAGCCCTCTGGGAACTCGATCTTTTTTTTTGAATTAATACAGTAGTTTTCCTGTAAGACTGCAGAGAAGCCCTGGGCAACGCTGGGCTCCAGAAATGAAGGTGTCCTCGGGCAGCCATCATGGCCCTGACATGTGTCTCTCCCCATTTCTCTGGGCCAGGAAAACGCCCCCGGGAACTGAGGAAGTCCCCAGCTCCAGCGAGGCTCAGGCACGTGCGCTGCTCGGGGAGCCCAGGCTGCACAATCGCCCGCTCTGTCTGCCGCCAGCCAGCTGGGCTGAGTGTTCCCGGGCACCGGAGCTTTTTCCTTGCCCCCCGCCCTTCTCCTGCCCTGCTGGCTCCACACCCTCCTGAATGTTCCATTCTGAACAGCCACAATCAGGAGCCTGTTTCTTTGCTGGGAAAAGGAACAGCATGAAGGCTTTTAAACTTGCTGGGTAATTTAAGGTATTTATCGCTATTTGGAGAGCTTTGCTTGTTTTGAATCCATTCCCCCTCCAGCTTTCAGAAATGGTGCTCGGAATTTTTTTTTCTCTCTGAAAAGGATGCTTCTGGGTCCTTCCGCTGTCCCCCGAGGCTGGATTCTGAATGCAGCCTCCGGACCTGGGTGCATTAGCTGAGGTTTTGTTCATTCTTCATTCAGGCTATCCATAAACGTTCATTAGGCACCTCCCTGTTCCAGGCCAGACTCCTGTTTACAGCCCGCTCCCCTTCCTGAACTAAGCTGTCTGCAGCTCTGGGAGCAGTAGACCTGGATGGAGGTCAGAGAGCCTAGCTTTGGACCCAGGCCCTTCCCGAGGTCAAGCTGCGCTCCGCCAATATGCTAGGTGGGCACAGTTCTCAGCTTCTCCAGAACTTTCTTCATCTGTAAAACGGGGGTGATCATACCTCCTACCTTATTGTTCTGGAAGTCAGACTACCTGGGTTCAAATCCCAGCTCTGCCATTTCCTCTTTCTGTAATATTAGCTTCTTTTCTGAGTCAACTTATTTTTATGTTGAGGATGACAGGGAGTTCTCAAAAGGAAGTTGAAAGGATTGGCCAAGTTATTGGATTTAAAGTGCTAGTGCCTGGCACATAGAAAGTACTCAATGCAACCAGTATTAGCTGAGAGAGAGAGAAAGAGGGAACACACACACACACACACACACACACACACACACACACACACCCCACCCCCGCCTTGCTCCCCGGCAAGAGGCACTTGATTAACTTACTCTCCCCCTCCCTCCTTTCCCAAAGGCTGCACAAGCAGTAGTAGAAGTTTGCCAAGATGTTGGAAGAATCTTCACTGTCCACACAGCTTGCTGAAGGTCATGCTGACCTAACAGGGAGAGCATGGAGAAGGGTCCCCTGGTGTTCTCTGGCTGTCACACCCTCCAGAAGGCCCCATAGTCTGCGGACTTACCTCCATCCTTGCCCGGCTAAGGCAGACCCTCCCTCAGAGGCCTGCAAGCAGGGACAGTTCTCAAAACCAAGGGGCTTTCCCACCCTCAGAATCTCACAAGCAGGTGCTCTCCCTGGGGCAGAGTCCCCCTTTTTCATTTAAGTCCCTCCCTGAACTGCTTTCCTCTCCCCCCGCACCCCCCACGCAGCCTCCTTCATGGGTCTCTCTCTCTCTCTCTCTCTCTCTTTCTCTCTCTCTGAAGGTGATGGGCAACCAGAAGGCACAAAGACCGTGTATAGAGATGAAAAATATCACCATATTGGAAGGCTTCAGTGAAAACATGCCAGTTTTATCTTTTCTCCTGAATGTGGGATGAGGGCAGGAGCTCTTTCTGGTTAGCTTACATCTAGTCTGCTGACCTGCATCCCTTCTTCCAGGAAGCTTCTCATGATCTCCAGTCTGATTGGACACTGTGGTTTTATACTCCCCAGGGATGCAAGGGAGCAGCTCAGAGCCAGGCTGCTCAATTGAAATCTTGTCTACAAGTGAATTGGTGTTGCTGTGCCTTAATTTCCTCATCTTCAGAAGGGGGTCAGTATTAGCCCCTATTTCTTGGGATCATTATGAATATTCAGTGAGATGAGCCATATAAATTGCTCAGAATGCCAGGCCACGTATCATTACTATTTTTAGTAGTATTATTTGTGTCACCAGAGCACGTGGGAAACTGGATGCCATCAGGGGTTTACCTGTCTGCTTCCCCCAAGGGTCTAGCAGCAAATGAAGAGCCAGACCTATATCTTTATTCACCTCCAGAGAACAATCCTAATGATGAAAAGGCCGCTGTTATAAACGAGGTGATACTTCATTTACAAAAGATTCCTTTACTAACATAAAGGACCCCTTTAAATTTTATTTTTAGACATTTCACCCTAACTTAATTTTTGTCTTGTACTCCCTCTTTTTTCCCATATTGCATAGAGTAAGGAGAGTCCTCCCACGGCCTAGGGAAGCCCCCTGCAGGTGCGTGGCAGAGGCAACCGCGAGGGGAGTGCTCGGGCAGTGACAGCAGCTTCCTCTTTGCAGCTGGGGTCCCTGCCAGCACTCCTTCTGACCACTCATGAGCACGTAGTACCTGCTGGAAAACATTTTAATGATCAGCCCTGAAGGAAAGCAGGCTAAGGCTCCTGCTGTGACTTCAGGTTTGGATACGATGTAGGTAGCCTAGGTGTTTGATCCTTGACAACGAAATGCCGGAGAAGGCTAGGGTGGTTCCCAGGTGGCTGTTTCTAGAGGCTAAGTGAGGGATGTGCACCGTGCCTGCAGGTCTGCACCGTGGGGTGGGAAAGGCAGGAGGGAGGGGATGTTGGAACCTGCTCCCAGGTTGGCTCTGGCACGTGGAAGATAGCTCGTGTGAGTGGCGTGGGTGACTGCACTCAGGGCCCCAGCTGTCCATCTCGGTGTCTCTGCAGAGAAGGGGTGGAAGGAGCAGGTAGCTCCAGCAGTGGAGAATAAAGAGGATGTTGCTTTCTGCATCCTGGCAGATTCCTCCGAAATACTGCAGTTGAATGACAAACTCTAAAGGAAAACCACCTGATGAGATACCCTGTGACTTGTGTCCACTGACCCCGTGTGCAAGTGTTCATGAGACTTGGCTGCCAGCCTAGCCTCCTGCAGCACTAGAACATGTGAGTGGGTTGGTCCCTAATGCCAGTCCCACCTCCGGGGAGGCCTTGGGAAGAATGGCCTCCCAGCTGGTTGAGATTACTCCCGGTGATGGGCAGCTCAGGCCATGACCAGGAGTGCGCACACTGCTGGGCAGCTCTCCTGGCTGGAAAACTGGTTCATTAGACTGACTATGAGTCTTCCTCCTACGGCTCCCAGACAGGGAGCCTCCCCCACATTTCCCACATCACTCGCATGGCACCCTGTCATCCCACCCACCGCTTCCCCAGGCATCCAGGTCTGAGATCTGCCCGAACTCCTGATATGGGGCCATACCTTCCGCATGACTTTTCTGAGGCTGCCATAACAAATGACCACAAAACCAGGCGTTTGTTAAAACAACAGATGTTGCTCTCTTGCAGTTCTAGAAGCTGGAGCCTAAAGTCAGGTTGGCAGTGGGGTCACACTCCCTCTGGAGGCTCGAGGGGAGATTCATTCTTTCCTCTTCCAGCTCCTGGTGGCGGCTGGCGTGTTCCCAGCCTCAGACGTCTGCTCCGCCTTCTGTGTCTTTTCCCTTCTGTCTCTTCTTATTAAAGACACTCATCATTAGATTGAGGCCCACCTGGTGATCTGGGAAGGTCTGCTCACCTCAAGAACCTTAATCACAGCTGCAAAGACCCTTTTCCAAATATCATTCACAGACTCTTGGAATGTGGACATGGGTCTATCTTTGGGGGGCCACATTGAACCTACTGCCCCTTGTATTGGAAAGGTTCGCTACCTGGATTAACACTGACTGGAGGCAGGTGTTCTGTGGGGAGCCTAAAGCATTTCCTCAAGAATAAACATGTGGTAAATTTTCCAGCTGTGTAACTTGTAAAAATCACTTAACCTCCTGGAGCCTCAGTTTTCCACCAGTAAAATGGAAATAGTAATAACCATACCTACACAGTCTTGCTGTAAGGATTGAATAAGTATATAAGTATATAAGTATAATATATAAGTATGTAAGTATAATGCTTTGAGTGCTCTCTGGCACATAGCGAGCATTCTCGAAATGTTAGCCACTTGTGGTCATTAACCATGGCATCAAAATCACCAGTGGCACCTACCCCAGACAGTGAGACGTTCCTAGACCCTTTATTTATGTATTTATTCACTTATTTTTGTGATTTTAAATTTTAATTTTCAATTACAGTTTACATTCGGTGTTATTTTATGTTCATTTCAGGTGCATGGCATTGTGGTTAGACAATCACATACTCTACCAAGTGTTCCCCTGGTATTTCCGGTACCTGGCACCAGGCTAGTTTATTACATCATCGACTGTATTCCCTATGCTGTGCTTTACCTCCCGTGGCTGTTCTGTAACTACCCATTTGTTCTTCCTCATCCCATCACCTCTTTCACCGAGCCCTCCAATGCCCCCGCCGGCAATCGGTCTGCTCTCTTTGTATCTGTGAGCCTGGGCCACTCATTTAAGATTCAGTGTAGTCTTCTCGTGGGCTGGCCTTTTATGTCTCGACTTCTTGGCTTAGCCAAAATTGCTTGGAATTTGTTGCTGTGTGATCTTGGGCAGGTTTCTTAACCTCTCTGAATCTGGAAGGGCTGCTAAAAGATTGAAAGGGGCCAGTTGTGCGACACATAGTTGATAGCAGGTGTGCAGTCTGCTGCTATTCCACACACCCTGGTGGCATCCTTCACCCCCCAGCCCCCCGCCCATATCTTCACAGCTGCTCGGTCGTCCCCAGCCTGTAGAGAATGGCTTGCTGTTAGTGTTAGTCAGTTTTCCCCTCCCAGCCCAATTTTTTTTCGGTTTCCAGAACTGATAAAGCTGTGCGTTCCAGATTGCAGCCCTAGAGCTTTTTTTTTTTTTTTGCTGGTCTATCTGGGGAGGAATTTTGTTAGCTATCTAATCAGACCATAGCTGTTCAATTAGTTAAAAGGTTTCCCATAAATTCCAACTTGATGTGCTTAAGACACCTTCTTTTCCCTTAAAATGCTGCATCATTTCTCTCAGTGGTCTGTTGTGGTGGGTCTTAACCAGAACCTGACCCGCAGTGGCTAATTGCTTTATAACAACAGCCACCCTTACATAACGCTCCCTCTGTGCCAGGCGCTGTTCTCAGCACTTTGCATTTCAGCCTCCAATGAAGGAGGGCCTGGTGCACTCTCCATTCTACAAACGAGGAAAGAAATGAGGCCCAAGAGTACCAGGAACTTCTTGCTCCTTGTGACCCAGTTGAGGGTTGGTGGAGCTGAGATTCGAACCCGTGCTCTGAGCCACCACACAGCACTGCCCCTCAGTAAATGTCTGCAACAATTTCTAGGAAGCGCAGAGTTCCATTAATGTTTTATGGAATTAATTGGATGTGAAACAGCTTGTCCTGTTAACTGAGGAACCTCAGTCCATCTTTGCCAGCAGATTAGGATGTTTTCTTTGCCCCCTGACTTGAGACTAGTACAGTTTTTTCTCTTATTGGTTTTCCCATCTAGGATATAATACCTTCATCTTCCTCACCTGTGCATGGTGTCAAACTATGGTCTTTCAAACCCAGATGCTGTGTGACCTGGGTAAGCCACATGACGTCTCTGAGCCTCACTTTTCTGGGGTTAGTAACATTTAACACGTTAAGTGTGCTAATGTGCCGAAAGTGCCAGGCACCATAGCACATCTCAACACACAGTAACTTGAAACGTAAAATGTAAGGTACTTGGCGTTTTTCTGAAGAACAGTACCATATAACTCTCATGATGTATTTTTTTTACCACATTTTGTTTCCGCATCCAAATTTATGTTAGATGTCTCTAGTATAACACGTATTTAGTGGAGAACATGCTAATATTGAAATATTCTGGCCAAATGCAAACTTTATAAAGAAATACTTTTAAAGTTGAACCAGAAGTGGGTGAGGCTGAGCATCGTTTATGAAATAGAACAAATTACCATTGAAATGGATCTAATTAAGAAACTATAATAGGCATCAATTACTTCAGCTTCTCTTGTGCTCAGTTCTTGGTGGGAGTCGTGAACATTCACGAGCCCCCTCTGCAACAATGAAGAATATTCTAGAATTGCCTCATGCACAGCCTCACCCTTTTCCACCTGGATGATAAGGAGTCCTAGCCTTTCCATCTTTATTTTTCTTCTCTGTTTTTCTCTCAGCTGTGTGCTGTCAGTAGGATGTATCACTGTCTTCAAGATCCAAGATGCTAACTGGGACCAAGAATAATACTACTAGTAATAATAACAAATAATAATACTGACACTGACAATAGCAGCCACTGTTCTGAGCTGAGTGCTTACTCGGTGCCAGATGCTGTTTTAGTGCTTTATCACTGCGGTGGTTGAAGAACCACCAGCTCCGCAAGTTAAACTCCTGGTCCCATACTCGAGCAAGTTGCTTCTCTGCACCTTGGGTTCCCCTCCTGTAGAATGGGGTTAACAACATTCCTCTTATCGTAGGCTTATTTTGAGGTTTAAATGAATGGTATGTGTTACATACACAGCAGCTGTCTAACTACTGTTGATTCCTTTAAGAACTTTCCGGTGGAGGTGCACCCAGTTCTGTGGGTGAAGAACTGGGGCCCAGCGAGGCTTGCGGGTGTGCCCAGGGTCACGTATGGGGTGGCTGGGAGGCGTGGGCTGCAGCCCAGCTCTGACTCCAGGGGTGCTGCTCATACCCCACACCCTTGACCAGCCACCCTAGGTAATATTGTCCGCACAGCAGGGAACCTGCTGAATGATTACCTTTTCATATCGGTTTGGTTGTTGAGCTCTTATCTGATTTGGGCAAGATACCAGCGTTCAGTGTATGTATGGTGTATTAGTTTCCTGTTGCTGCTATAACAAATTACCACAAACTAGGGGATTACAAGTACACCAATGTATTGTTTTACACTCTGGAGGCCAGAAGTGTGAAATGGGGCCTACGGGGCTAAAATCGAGGAGTAGAGCTCCTTTTGGAGGCTCTAGGGGAGAATCCACTTTTTAAATTTTTCCAGCTTCCAAAGGCCACTGACCTTCCAAGGCTTCCGGGTGCATCGCTTTAATCTCTGCCTCAGTGGCCACATCTCCTCCAATTCTGACCCTTCGGCCTTTCTTCTATAAGAACCCTGGTGTCTCCAGCAGTACCACCCTGAACACGCCCGATCTCTAAAGCTAAGCAGGGTCAGGCCGGCTAGTACTTGGATGGGAGAATCCTTGTGATTATCACCTGAATGATCCAGGATAATCTCCCCATCTCAAGATTCATAATCCCAACCGCAAAGTCCCCCTTTGCTATGTAAATTTACACATTCCCAGGTTCCAGGGATTAGGACTGGCCTTTGGGGGCCGTCATTCTGTCCTGCACGAATAGCCATTCTCACTGTGACCCTGACCGTGGCATGCTCATTTCTCAAGGTGCTGCATGGCGTTCCTTGACTTTGGGGCCAGGCATGTCTAGTCCAGCCTCAGCCCCTCCCCCCACCCCGGGGCATTTCACTTCTTAGCACCATTGTCTCCTTTCCTCATCCGGAAAATGGAGACTTCAATCCCAGTTTTGCAGGGCTGTTGAGAGCACAAAATGAAGTAATGTGTACAGAGCGCCTGGCCCTAATTGGCTCTCAAAAATGGGAACCATTATTCTCAACGATGATTACTTTTAAATTATTTTTAATGCTCCTGTAACAACAAACAGAGCCCAGTATCTTGGTGAAAATGAACAAGGGTCTTAGCATGCAGGTCGCAGGGCTTCTAATAATGGCCTGCAAAAAGGAAAAAAAACCAAACCTGGTTCCAGCTCGCCAGAACTAGACTCGGTTGGAAACAAAGGCACTATTCAGCTGACCCAGATGATAGGTGTGGACTAGGAGGGAAGGGGAGCACCGATTAGCTTGTCAAACAGTATTTTATTGTGAAAGCTGCAGATCAAGGTGGCCTTTTGTAACAGCGTTTATATTAAAGAGGCACAAGATATTTTATGGACCCTGTTGAGGCACAGAGCCTAAATAGCCACCCTGTTTGATCAGCCTTCCACAGGTTATATGATGTTTCCAGGAGGAATTGAGCATAAATCTTTCGAGCTGCCCATTTGAAAGTGGGAGAAACCAGTGGAGATTGAGGGCAGTGGAGCAGAGAGAGAGAGGAAGGGAAGTCCAGTCCCTTGGAGCAGTCACAGCATTTCAGATACGGTCTGTGGCCTCCTCAGGTACCACCATGCTGCCAGAATGGACAGCTGGAGATTGGGTGGCAAAGGAAAGGTGTGTTTGTTGTTTCCTGAGGGGGCCCTGCTTTCCCCTCCAACCCCTTCTCATACCACCCTGCCCACCGGCCTGTGTTCATCAAACCTGCCAAACGAATTCCCACAGTAGGACTTGGGCGTTTGCTCCTCTTGCTCCTGGAACATGCTTCTTCATAGATCTTTCTGCAGTTGGCTCCTTCTTGTCAAGTCTCAGATGAAATCACCTCCCCCGAGAAGTCTTCCCCACCCTCCCAATCACTGCTCGTAGCATCGCTTTGGTTTTGCTGTCTGCACAGCAGGTACCACCGCCAGAGATGATCTCGCTCATTTGTTTGTTTGTCTGGGATCTCTCTCGCTGCTTCCGGACAGTGATGTCTAAGGGAGCAGGGACCCTACTGACTGCCTTGGCCCCGCGCGAGGATTTTGCCTGCCTAGCGTGTAATGATCACTAACACAGAGCACTTATTCTGTGCAGCATCCCGTTCAAAGTGCTTGCATGCGTCCTTTCATTCAGTCCCTCCCCATGAATCCATTTTACAGATGAGGAAACCGAGGCATAGTTAGATATATGAAAAAAATCAAATTAACAGGTATATTCAAGGTATTACTGAATTAATCTAGCTACTATATCAGTTATCTATTGCGATACATCATTCCGTGTAACAAAACACCCATTTCTTCATGCAAGTTGTCAACAGTGCTGAGGAACAGAAAGATCAAGGGTTTTTGTTTTTGTTTTTGTTTAATTTTCCCACTGGGTGGGAGATAGAGATGCATTGTATAGTCAGAGAATTGCAACAAAGATTCATGCAGCACTTACCCTGTACCAGGCACTCTTCCACATTTTATTTTTATTTATTAGTTTTGGGCTTTTGTTTGCTTGTTTGTTTGTTTGTTTTTGCTGGAATTCAGTCTCCAGAGTTGGATACAGTTTATTTTTAAATATTCAAAGCAGTCCTGAGAAGTGTAATAATATTGGCCCCATTTCATTCAATGTGGAAAGCAGAGACAGAGGGAGGTGAAGGTACTTACTCAGGCTCACACAGTCTCAGTTCTATTTTTATTTCCCCTGACATTCTCCCAAAAAAGGCTCTGCCCCTCAGCAGAGTGCCCAGGACCTAGGAGGTTCTCCCTAAGCGCTGGCCGAATGAACGAAGGAGGAAGGACACCCACTGAGCTGTGAGGGTGGACATTGTTCTCCTCAGCTTACAGATGAGGAAACTGAAATTTAGAGGCTAAGTTCAAGATCGCTTGGCTAGTAAATGAGTCAAGATTCCAACCCAGACAATTCCAGCTCCTCAGGCCCCTGCTATCTGCACGAGGTGGAATTCGGGACCCAAATGTCTGCTCCACAGTTTGGACCCCACTAGGAGAGAGGCCTGGGGAGAACAGGATATACGTGTTTGTTTGTAAGCCCCTCAAGGATGAGGATCCCTGCCCACTCTAGCCCAGAACTGACATGGGCCCTGGATGACCCTCACCAGCCACATTCTCCTTTGAATAAGGCTCCAGAGTGGCTCTGCTCCGGCCTCTGCCCTGGCCTCTGCCCTGGGTGTGACCTGGGGAAGAGGGTGGGGTTGGGACAGGAGAGAGTCCTCCAAACAAAGCCATGTGCCCGTGGGCCCTCCCCGGACAGCAAGGACAGCGAGGCCAGGCCTGCGTGGCACTCCGGGCTTGACCAGAGTGTGGCAGCTGAGCCCAAGCCCCGGGGACACCTGCCATGGGAGACAGTGGCACCTTTCTTTCTCATTCGGAAACTACGTATGTGTCATTCACAGCCTAGCATGGAAAAAAGGTGAATGGGGCCCCGCCCTGCGGAAAATCTTAGAAAATCTTCGTTAGTTTCCAGAAGTGCTGCCAGAGTCATCGTTGGCTCATCGCATCCATGACTAGCTCCTTCCACAAGGCAGCTCTGTCTGCAGGACACAGGCTCGCCCACCATCCCTCTGTTGTGATGTTGTTGCTGCTGCTGCTGCTATAGTATGTGTGTATGCGCCCCCACCCCTATCAGAGTCAGCTGCAGGCCCGCCCTTCAGTTGGGAAAGCTCTACCGACCCACCTGTTTTTGTTTGAATGACGTGAGTCTCGGTCAGCATCCATTCACCCACCAACCACACTGGGCTCCTCCTCTGAGCCAGGTCCGTGCCAGGCCCCGGGGTACCGCAGTACACAGTGTCACCAGTGCCACTGTGGTCCTTGTTGTCAAGTAGAATGCATTCCCGTTGGGGGAGTCAGGCAATACCAAACAGATGAATAGGAAAATAGCAGGTAGTGGTAGGATGCAATAAAGCAAAGTAAGGTGCCGGCACAGTGGGGCGGGCCGTCAGGGAAGGCTTTGCCGAGGCAGGGACATTGAGGTTGTGAGATGTGAATGAGAGAAGGGATCAGCTAGAGGGGGGCATTCCGGGAAAACGTTCGGGCAGACGTTGGAACAAATACAAAGGCCCCACAGTGGAAGCAAGCTTGGAGGTTGGAAGAACCTAAAACAAGGAGTGTGGTTCAGCCTTAATGAGAAAGTCTGGGAAATGGGGTCAGGCAGGTGAGCAGGGGCCAATCCATGAGCGTGGTCAGGCCACGGGAATAGGATCTTTTACCAGGAAACACCATCACTGCTGATCGCCGGGCAGAAGGGCAGAGCCTCCCACTGGCGTCCTCTCCTCAGAGGGTTGATTTCTGCTCACCAAGGCAGTGATTCAGCTCCCGTGCCCAGTAGGATGGAAATGGAGACCCTCCCTGGGTTCCTGTGGGTGTACTCAAGTCCCTCACACTCCCTTCTCCTCTGGTTCATGCTCACCCAAACTAATTTTTAAACCTTTGAGACCCTCGGACCTTGGATATGTACCGCACTGCCTGTGTTCTCTGAGTGGAGGAAGGTGGACCTGCTGGGCCCGCAGTTCTGAGAGCTGCAGCTCCGGGTTCCCGCCGAAGGTCTGGGTTTGGGTGGAGACTGTGCAGAGCACAGGTGTTAGGGTCCGACAAGTCTGTGTTTTCAAATCTCCGTCCTGCTACTTAACAGCTGTGTGATCTCAGACAAGACCCTTAAAGTTTCAGAATGACCATAACAATGGGGATAGGTAATAATATCTACCTGGAAAGGTTGCTATGAGGATTAATTGAGATATTTAATGAAAACATGCAGCATGAAGCTAAGTGCTTCATCACTCTCGAGGTTTCCTCCTCTCCCAGTGATTTGCCAGCCTGTTGTGTAGTCCTCAGAAGCAAAGGGACAGAACTCTGCTGACGCATCCCTGAGCCACAGCATGTGGGCCTGGGCACATCACCATGTAAACGGTATTACACATAAAACATCATCATCAACAAAAAGGACTGAGGTACCGATTCGTGTTAAAGCGTGTAGGTGATCCTCAAAACCATGTGCTCAGCGTCATCCCATACGTCGAAAGATTGGGGGTCCAATTCCTGGTTCGGGGCACATGCCTGGGTTGCAGGTTTGGTCCCCGCTGGGGGTGTGTATGGGAGGCAGCTGATCAGTGTTTCTCTCCCTCTCTTTCTCCCTCCCTTCGCCTCTCTCTAAAATCAATAAACATATTTTAAAAACCCCACACTGTACTCAGTGAAAGCAGCCAGTCACAAAAGAGCATGTATTACATGATTTCATTTCATGTATGAAACCTGCAGAATAGGTAAAGCCATAAACATAGTAGCAAGTGAATTAGTGGTTGTAGGGGGTTTGGGGTGAGGATGGAGGATGGGGTAACTGCTCATGGGTACAAGGTTTCTTTTTGGAGCAACAAATATATTGTTGAATTAGATTATGGTGATGGTTGCGAAACTCTAAACAGACTAAAACCATTGAATTATTTACTTTAAATGGATGAATTTTATGGAATAAAACTTATGTCTCAATAAAGCTGCTAAAACAGATGTAATTTTCATTATTTCAGGAATAATGCACAGTTTAAAAATAAGACATACTGGGTAGTAATACAAGAATTCATCACTTACCTGAGAAGATTGCCATTTACTGTTTGCCTCTGTTCTTTCCTCAAGGGCATTAAAATAAAAGATCAAAAACGGAAGTCAGTGGGGGAGAGCAAAGGGGGGAAAATTGGGGAAACTACAACAGAACAACAATATAAAAAAAGTTCACAGTAAGACTCATCAAAAAAAAAAATGGGAGTCAGGGAAGGAATCTTTGATTTTGTGCGGGTTGGATTTTCGGTCTTTTTCAGAATGAGGCCCTGAACGGTCGCAGAGATAGAGACGATCCCTACCTCCACGCTGAGCGTCATTAGCGTCAGCTGGAACACACACGTTGGGCAGCCATCGTGTTCTGCCACTGTGCTAACCGCTGAGCCAGCACGGGGCGCCGTGGCCATCTCCCGTGACCCCTGGCGTGGCCCTTAGCGTGGCCCTGCAAACGCAGGTGCACTGCCCAAAGGGGGCTGCTCAGAATCCCACTGTAGTGGTCAGGATTCTCTGGAGAGACAAAACCACTCGTGTGTGTGTGTGTGTGTGTGTGTGTGTGTGTAAAATAAAGAGATCTATCACAAGGAAGGTCCTGGATGATTACGGAGGCCGGCAAGTCCTGAGACCTGCAGTCGAGAGACTCGGGACAGCCAACGTTCCCATGTGAGCCTGAAGACAGGAAAAACCTTCCACGGAGTGGAAGTAAGTCATTCGGAACACGTGGCACGGACTGAGATTCCTCCGGAAGTGGTAAGCTATGGTGAGGTTCCCCTACCACTCACCCCAGGCTTCAGTGGGGTCCATCCTTGATTTACCAGCACCAGACTATCAAATTTTAAAAACTATCTGAACATTTTTATTTGGCATTTCAATCTTTTCATTGCTATTAGCCCTTCGGCACATTGCTGGGCAGCTAGCAGATGCTTAATAGCTATTTGTTGAATGAATGAAGGAGTAAGGGTGTGAATGAGTGAATGAGAGTGAATGCATGCATGCATTTACCTCTGTGGGAAAATTTGCTGCCGTTGGATATTCACCCCTGCATTCAGCTCCATCATGCTGGTGCTTGTTCCCATGAAACCGAAGCTGGAGAGGCAGCCTGCAGGGGCCTGGAGTCCTACCAATCTGGTGGATTAGCAGCAGAAGGGCAGAGAAGGGAAAGATGTTCCTGTAATGGTTAGCACTAAAATCTGTAAAAGGAGAAAGATAAATCCTGTTCCTCCCTAGCGCCAAGGGCTAACGGAGAGCTCACAATGAAAGCCAGACACCTTGGTTCAGTCAAGGTGCTCCGCAGCTGTAAGGAATTACTGTCTGTGTAACCTCTTCCCTCCAAAGGCAGCCTGTAGTCCCCCCATGCTGCAAATATATTATGATTAAAGGGCAAGAGTATGTCAAAATCTTAGTAAATTCTGCGATCGCTTTGGAATTCCTCCAGCACACTGCATGGGGTTTTTTTCCTCCCTCTCAGCTCCCAAGCAATTTTTCTTACATTGGAGGTTGCCAAGATTTTATGGCTATTTGGTTATCTTATCCATCCAGATGGTTAGCATTATTTTATGCTAAAATGAGTCTGCAAAACCTCATCTGTCTTATTGCTCTAGAAGTATTAGGTGTAAGACTTTTAAAAAATCTTAATATATCACCTCCTAAAAGGCCCAAGGTGGGGTGTGACTACATGCTTTTTATTCAATTTGGCTTGAAAATCTGCTTGCTTATCCCTTGATATTTATGTGTAAGCAAACTAGTTTGTCTGGTATTAACAACCTGAACTTACTTTATGACTCCTTATATGCATGCCTGTCTCAAGTTACTTAGGCTGGCTTTGCACTGAGAAAAATGAAGCTGTGCTTTATTATCCAGTGATAAATTGTGAACACCTTTTCTCCATTTTCAAACACTGACCATTACGGCAGAATGTCTGAGCCGGTGACCAGGGAGGGATTCAGGGCCTCCTCAGCAGCGTGACCTCAGGCAAGCCTCTGGGCGCACCCCTGAGCTCCGTTTTGCTCACCGCGGCGACGGTAAGACGTGGAAATGTGTGTGCAGTGCCTGGCATGTAAGAGGGCTTGCTGAATGCTGTTCTGTAGCACTGGCACTGGCAGGGCCAATGAAGAATAGTGTGTGAGCGACTGGGCCTGGACTTCTTTCTGCAGCATGTTGGTTGAAAACTACAGCTCCTGGCACTGCGGGGGCCTGGCCCCTGCTCTCCGCCTTGCGCGCCCCCAGACGGGAATCGGCTCACGCTGTTGCTTTGCGCTATTCGTGGGATGCTCAGGCAGACAGTCTGGTGTGTTCTGATGGTTCCAGAAATTTGTTCAAAACATTTCTACCTAGTGATTCAGAGGGTTGACCTGGCTTTTCCTACAAGTCAGATGGACAGCAGCTCACCTTCTCTTGCCATGCTCAGGGCTTGGCTGACTGCTCCCAGATGCCACACTGTGGGGACAGACAGACTCTAAGAAATAATCCTCCGCATGTCCCTGCTCATGCAGGTGCAGGAGACACTAAGACCAGGCAGCTGGTTGACGACTGCTGGTGCAAAGTGTAGGAAACTGGATTCTGGCCCTGGGCCTGCACCAGCAGCTCCTGTGTGTCACTCTCTGTGGGCTCTTTATCTGGCCGTTGAGGTCTTCTGGACAGGCTTGCAACTGTGGATACTAGTCTATCAAACGAAAGGAGCCTTTGAGTGTTTTTGTTATTGTTAATCTTGGTTTGTTGGTTTGGTTGTTTTTAAGGTTGTATACTATGAATCAGTTTTCCTGTCTCTCCATAGGGGTTGGTTTGAGACTTGTATTGGTCCCAACTTCCAAAGCATATCATCCTTCTCCTATGTAGATGCCACAAACCTACATACAGGTAAAAAAGCAACCTCTCTGGATGTTGCCAGGTACTACAAGGGGTTGCGACAGGGCCCAGTCTTCAGGAGGTGCATTGGGAAGTCCACAGGGCCTGTGCTGGTCACCAGCACTTCTGGGGCCATCATTTTAGCATCCGAGTGCTTCATGCGTTGTCTTCTTCTCATTTGGGTTTTCAAGCCAATAGTCGTTGGCTGGATTCTCAAAAGCACCTTGCGCATCAGAAGCACTCAGTAAATGTATATAAATCCTAGATAGCACTGCAGTAATACTGAGTAATAATAATGGCTCACATTTTTTGAGCACTGCATACCTTCTACCATGCTGAGTGCGTAACTCAAATGATCTTGTTTCACCCTCCAACCACTGCATTAAGTGGATGCCATGAAAATCCCCATTTTGCAGAAGAAACTGGGGCCAAAGAGCTGGAGACCTTGCCCACAGTGACAGCTGGAGAGCCAAGGCAAGGGTCTGACCCCAGGATTGTCTTTAGACAACTTTGGGGAAGCAAACAGGAGCTACAAGTTGAGATGGAAAGGAAGATGCTCAGGTCAAGTTAGTTCAAGTTTCCTTTTAAAGAAAAGACCTTTTTTGCCCAGAATTATCATATTACTGATAGCTCCACAGAAAAAAAATTTTCACAACTTTAGATTTTAGTAACTATTTTTATTGAGAAAGAGCCCGGATGCAGTCCCCTGGCCTGTGAGCTGCTGGTGTCATCCGCGCCTGCACTCCGTTCTGTCTGGGAGGCAGGCTTTGTCACCCTCTGCTTCCTGCTCTCCACCAGCGTGTGGAGGGTCAAGGCTCACACCTGAGTTTGACAACAGCGTGGTCGTGTTTTCTGTGTGTCACCTTCCTGTGTGCTGTCCCATGGGTCTGATAATTCTCAGAAAACACCCAAGTGTAAAGGTGTGGGTTTTGGTTTATTTGTTTTTTTGTTTTGTTTTTTTTAGGTTCCAACATATGTGTTTGTTAGACAGATGTCTTTATTAATCAAAAGGGAAATATCAGCCAACATCCATTTAAAAAGAAGTCAATGATAGGAACAGTCATTTTATTAAAGGAGACGTTCAGGTGCCAAACGTCTAGACATGGGGAAAATGTTCCATACCCAGAAGCATCAGAGGACTGTAACGGAAGCCACAGCGAGAGGTCACAGCACCCTCATGACAACGGCCGAAGGTGGAGAGACTGACACCACCAAGTGTCGGCAGAATGCGGAGGAGCAGGAGCGCTCGCTGGGGGAACTGCTGGAAGAACACGGGTGGGGAAAGCTGGTTTAGACTGTGGTTTGGCAGTTTCTTGAATAGTGGACACTGGAGACCTTGTATGCTTTAAGGCTGTTCAGAGAACCTTAGAGATCTGCTGGCCCCATGTTGACATTTTGCAAATGAGATACGAGCATTCGGGTGGCTGTAAATCCGCTGGGTTTTAACTCTGGATGACCGGTTTGCTGTTAGGAAGGATGGGTTTAGAAAAATACCTGGAGCTGCCGTCCTGGTCCTTGACTTGGCCCCACAGCAGCTGGCTTCCCTCTGCTAGAGCTACATTGGAGGCCTTTTCCATTGCGTGGGGTCCAGGATCAAGCTGACACCTCAGACCCCCAATTGAACGATGTGCCCTAGTTAAGACGAGGGATGAGGCTCACCCCCAGCAGCTCTGATGCTGAGGAGAGGCAAACATGGTCCGTTCAGGGTTCTCTTTCGTGCATTTGTTCAGCAACCATTTGTTGAGCACTCACTGTAATTGCTTACAGGATGAGTAATAGTAACTAGACTGATGTGACACTCCCCAGTGCCAGGCACCGTGTTCGCTGCTGTCTTACAATAGTGCCCGACACATCCTGGGTACCTGCCTGAGGCTGGAGACTGGGTTGGGGGAGGTTAGGGCTGCCCCAGGAGAGGCAAAGCCCCCCACCCCCAGCCCCACCAGTACAGGCACCCTCTGCTTAACTGGGGAGAAAAATCCAGCACGCACCCTGACCCCAGCTCTGCCTCCGCACGCCCTTCCCGAGCCCGCTCTCCTGTGGTCTCTGTCCCTTTCTTCTCTTTCCTACTCCCCTCCTACGCTCACACTCCTCTGTCACAAATGCTGGTGTATATATATATTTTTTAATCTAAAACCACTGCGAAAATCATAATTTAGTTCAAAACTGGGTAGACTCAATGTGGAGAGTATTTTTTAATTTGCCTAATAGCAATTGTCTCCCCACTCTTGAGACTGAGGTGAAGATTTAAATATAAATTATTCCCATGTAGCCACAGGAAATCAATTGGGCAGAGAAAGGATTGAAAAGAAAGAGCAAACAAAATTTAGTTTCATTCCAATAACATGGCACCTATAAATAAGGTGAGAATCTGGTTAATAGCTTTCCATTCAAAGGGAGTTTATGGGAAGATTTGCATTCAAGAGACTTTCCCTGGGGAGCCCTTGAGGATTTAGGCATTCCTGTCCCAGCGTCTGTGTATTCTGAGGGTGGAACCAAGTCATTTGTATTTCTCTTTTCAATTAGCTGAAGCTGTTGTTACTTTATTGTTTAAGCTGTCTCTGCTCGTTTCCTTGCTGGGTAGGAGTAAAAGTTGATTTCTGACTCCAGTCCCCATGAAAAGTGGAGACATTGAAAAGCACCATCTGAAGGCCCAAGAGAAAACGAGAAAACGGTGAGAACGAGCCTGTTGCAAGAGAGACAGGAACAGTTTAGAGCACAAAGAGGCCCCACAGAGATGCTCATTATGGCTCTGTTTAAAATGGGAAATTGTTTGGATGGCCAAACAAAATGTCTTGTTGCTGACTAGGAAATACTATGCAACAATTAGGAAGAACAAGGCAGACCTAAGTCTAATAGGATACATTCATCTCCTGCTGTTGAGGGAAAGTGGCAAGTAGCTAAAAGATACTTTCAGTACAATACTCTATCCTAAAACCTGCAGTGCAGTTTCTATGGGTACACTTAGGAGAGAGGCATACCTACATGTGGAACGTAGTCCAGGCCGACTGCGATCAGACTGAAATGAGTGGCTGCATCTAGGAGGGTAGCGAGGGGACCAGGGGTGAAGCTGTGAGCAGTTATGCCCTTGGGGGGAAGCCTCGGTCCTCGAAGCGGGCAGCCGACTCACGAAGGTGCTGGGAGACTGCTGCTGACCAGCTCTGGCAGGCCAGGCCTTGGGGCCGCTCTGGCCCCCCTCTGAAGTCAGGCAGTGCGTACACCTGTCTGCCATGCACAGGACATTGCATCGGGGACCAGGGATTCAGCATGACCAACAATTATAGCCCACCCTTACATAGCATTGCAGTTGGCCAGGCAGCGACTTAAGGGTTTTATGTATATTCACTGATTGAATCCTTGCAACAAACCTGTGATGCAAACACTATTATTATCCCATTTGACAGAGGAGGAAATTGAGGCACAGAGAGGTTAAGTAACTTACCCTTTGTCACACCACTAGAAAATGGAGGAACTGAGATTCGAATCCAGAGCCCGTACCGTGAAGCTACTATTCAATATGTAGATGGCAATATGCTTTATCTACCAAACTGAGACACTTTTGAAAGGGAAGGGGGACAGTGTTCACATTTATTGTGGGTCAGCAGGCATAAGCTGGTGGTGTCTCAGGCAAACTGAGATGTTTGGTCACTTAAATTGTACTGCTTCTTGACCTCAGCAGAATGGTGCCTGCCTGCGCTCGCAGTGTCTTCAGTCCACTGGGTGCAAGACAAAGTGCTAGGTGCCAGGAAGTGGGGCGGGGTGGGGGAGTGGGGTGCTGGGATGTGGGACTGTGAGAAAATGGGAGCACGGAGAGGGCCCCTGATTTGGTCTCTGGAGATCAGAGAGGGCTTCCTGGAGGAAGGGACAATGAAGCTGAGACTGACGGATCAGTAGAAGTTAGCCAGGCAAAGCCCAGAGTGCAGTGGTGATCGCTGAGGCTGGAGAGACGCCAAGGCCTGAGCCTAAGGAGGACGTCTCTGGCCCTGACCAGTGTGGCTCAGGCCCTTGTCCGACAAAACAAAGGGTCGCCAGTTCAATTCCCAGTCAGGGCACATGCCTGGGTAGCAGGTTCTGTCCCCAGTCAGGGCACATATGAGAGGCAACTGATGGATGTTTCTCTCTCACACCAGTATTTCTCTTTCTCTTTCTCCCTCCCTTCCCCTCTCTCTCTAAAAATACATAAATAAAATCTTTAAAAATAAACAGGAGGTCTCTGGCTCTGGCCTCAGGCACACCCCCACTCTGGGAGCTCAGACAAAATAAGATGTAGTTTATATCAGTGGTCTGCAAACTTTTCTTAAAGGGCCAAAAGTCAACGTTTCAGTCTTGGTGGGCCAAGAGGCAAAATCAAGGACATCACATAGGACTGATATAATCCTTTAAAATGTGGCTGTACAAAAATATGGAAATTGTTCCTAGCTCTGGGACCATGGAAAAACAGGCAGCTGATCGGATCTGGCCCTCAAATCCATGCCGGAGTTTCTTGTCTTGCCCAGTTTTAAGTGGCCTCTCTAGTCATCAGAAAGCTTTGCTGGCTGTCAGTAGACAGTGGGGAGGCAGCTTAGTGCCAGGGACATCCACAGCTCAGAAGTCCAAAAGCCAAGGAGGCCTGTGTTCCAATCCAACCCCCGCCACTCAGCAGCAGGGGGGCACCAGAGAAGCCACGTACCCTCTCTGAATCTTCACTTCCTCAACCTGTAGAAAGTGCACGGGACCGCTGCCTCCTCAGGGCTGCCGCGCAGACCTAGTGAAGATCTGCTTTCGAGCATGCGCTTCTCCTTCCTCTCACTCCACACTCACCGAGCACTTCTGTGCCAGGCACGGCCCCAGCCCCTGGGCGTTCACAGGTGCACCTGGTGGCCAGGACCCCATTCACAGGGTTTAATGTGTCAGTGGTGGTCATTTCCACCACTGGGCCCATGGTCGGGGAGCAGAAGGCCCTGCTCCAGCACTGCTCTTGTGGAAGGAATGGGCTTGGTGGAGAGCGTTCCTTCGCCTGGTTCCCTGCCAGGCGTTCCCCCTGGGGTCAGGTTTATCCCCATAAAATGGAGCATGAGTATGGCAGAGGGGGTACAAGCTTTTTTTTATGAGAACATGTGAGCGAAGTTCTTGGAACTCCTGGGATAAAAAGGCCCAGCCGTCAATGGGGCTGTTCTATCTGGGCCTCAGTCCTGGGGTGCGTGGGGAGTGATTAAGCCCGTTGAGTCTGCACTGTCTTCTTTTTGCATCAGATCTCGCTGCCTTCACCGTGTACTTAGCCAGAGTGACTTTGAGTTCCTGGCTTTGATGTGGAATTAGAGTTCCCCAGCCTGAGTCAGACTCTAGGCCAGGCGCTGCAGGAGTCGGGAGCTTCCAGTTGGCTGAGGGAGTTCCCACCAGACGCTTTGCTGGACGGAAAACAACGCAGCCAGAGAAGACTCTGGGAGGGGGTCCTTGAGTCAGCTATTAGGAAATTGCAACCGCGAGGGGCAGTGGGAAGGGGGTGGTTCCTTTGGAGCTGGCTGAGCTGCCTTCAAATCCTGGCATTACCACTTAAGGGACATGTCTAACCTTAAATAAGTAGCAGGAGTTCTTTGAACCTCAGCTTACCCATCTGTAAAGTAGACACGGTGTTGCCCAGGCACCTGTCTCGCCCTGAGGAGTAACTAGTGCAAAACACTCACATGTAGTGAGTGCTCCTTGTGTGGCAGCGGTCATGCTAAGGGCCTCGACTTGTCTTCTTCCAGGTGCTGTGAGGTGAAGGGACTGAGCGAGGAGAGATCCCATCTCTGTTCCAAGAACTTAAGCAGATTGGGTCCAGAATTACCAACATCCTTACGCATTAGATGTCACTGCCCCTGTTAAGAGAGGCAAAACTCGTGAAAACAAAGACACAGCTCTCAAAAACCTGTGTGAGTGGCGTGCGCGGGCATGTGGTCCTGTGGTTCCACTTACTAAACTAGCATTTCCTGAACACCCACTCCGGACAAAGCTCTAGAGACATAAAGATGACTCAGTCACAGTTCCTGGAGGCAGCTTCCAGACAGATATTCTTATTTTGTTTCAGGCCTGGTGATAAGAATGCTTCTTCACTCTGCAGTCTACCCACCGTGTGCTTTAACTTACTGTTAAATCGTTTTTTAAAAACTCTGTGACCACAGAGCTCTTGCCTGTGCTCAGAAAGAGCTGGGGGTAGAAATCCATTGTGCAGAAGCAGCCCTCGCTGCCCCATCTCCTCTCACTTCTCATGCATGTCTGGTGCAGCCACACACAGGGGTGGACATGACACTCTGAATTCACGTGGCTGGTCTGTGGGAACAGGGGGACAGCCCCGGGGAGCCAACTAGATGAATACCTATTGGAGGTGGGTGTATAAAGAGGACCTTGTGTAAATAAGGGATGTGACGCCTCCCCGCCACGCCCCACCCCCATGCTGGCAGGGGTGGAGGGCTGAGAACGGGAAGCAAGGGGAAATGTGTTTATTTTGCCTTCGTCCAAGCAGTCATTCTGTGTGTGCACAATGCAACGTTAGATCCTAGGGGAGTCCCGCAGGTATGTCAAACAACCATCTGCATGCTGCTTTGCTGTGGAGGAGGCTTGGCGAACATTTTCAAGCCTTCTATTTGGCTCTTACCCACTCTACCTTTTTTTTTTTTTTTTTTAATTTAGGAAATTTTTGAAGACGAAGAAAAGTGTAGCAAATGATACAATAAGCAGTCTTCTACCATTCCCAATTAGGAAAACATTTTGGTGTGCATTTGCTTCGATTCTATGGTCTGCACAGATGATAGAAATAAACCATCACCAAGGTACAAAGAACTCTTTTCTGACTCCCCTGCTACCCCCTCTTCTCAACCTGTTGCTACGCACTTGCCGTATATATCCCAGTCTGTGTACTCACACTCTCTTCCTCTTATGTCACGCAATACTACATGCAGCACAGTTTGCGTGTCCGTGATTCTCAGAGGTGCTGCCCTCCTGCAGGCAGCATTCCTCGACCTTCCTGTTCCGTTCCCCCTCGTGCTCTGAGGTCCAGCCCTGTGGATCCCTCAGTTTGTCTTGTCTGCTCCGTTGTTTCCCATCCTCTGACTATACCACATTTTATTTACCCATCTCCCTGTGAATAGACATCTGTTGGTTCCAAGATTTTGTCACTGCAGACAACATTGATGTGAACGTCTGGTGCATGTCCACCTCCGGATACACACGCGTGAGAACTTTCCTACGGTTGTGTGTGTCAGGACACCCACCAGCGTGGGCCTGGGCTCCTGTTTCCCTCTGCTCTCCTAGCCACTGGATTTGGGCAGATGGTTTGCATTTTTTTGACAAATGAATGACATCTCCCTATCAAGAGAATTTTAAACTAAGAGAAAATAAAATGAGGAGCATGAACAGAAGTGTCCTAAGCCCACCAATGAGGAGGGATGCTTTACAAACCCCAGGGTTCAGCATCTTCTTGCTTCTAGGCTCGAGAAGAGTCTGCCTGTCTTGGAGTAGAGATCCTCCTCTCTTCCTCTCCTGGGACTTTTCAGCCTCTAGCACAACAGCCTCACATCCCCACCTCAGCCCAGGGAAGGCGACTCCCACAGTAGTTTCACCAAGTCTTGACATTCTTACTCTGGGTCATCTGAAAACATCTGTGCCTCATCTCCTGGCTGCTGTCAGCACTTGGTCCACATCTCATTTGCACCTCTCACCTGGACAGCTGCCCCTCCTCGGCACTGCCTGCTGGCTTCAGTTTCCCCCATCTCAATGCTTTCCTTCATGTTACGCAATCGTTTAGCCATCCACCTATGCTCCCATCATCAAGTGAAGGCCTGCTGTGTGCATCTCTGTAACTATAGGTTTGGCCCCTCATCATCCACTGGATCAAATCCCAGTGCCTTAGCCTGACCTTCAAGGCTTTCACCTCCACCATTTCCCCAGCATCTCCTCCTCCACCCTGGCACCCAGTGCCCTTGCTCACAATTCTGCAAATTCATAGTGACAATGTTCCTGGTTTCTGCTTGTTAAACACTTTATGGTCACTTGAGGCTCAGCTTGGTTCTTATCCGAGAAGGCAGAACTGATCTCTTTCTTTCTCTGCTCCCATAGAGCTCCATGGCTGTGTCTGACATACAGAAGGTGCTTAATTAAAGTTTGTAATGACTGTCTTCCCAACCCCTTCATTGTGGCGCTTACGAGTTCAGCAGAGGTGCTGCGACCACCCAGCTGTCCACAGTTTTACCAGGAAGTTTTCCTGTTGAGCAAATTAGTGCTGGAGACATGATTGAAGGTTTGTTTAATCGTAAGAAAATTAATTGATTTTTTAAAGAATTAACATAGTTTTGAATGAATATTCTTTATTTTAATCAGGAAGTCTTATCTAAAACAAACACCATCTACTCGAAAACTTTTGATTTTATGCTTTATTTATGAAAGTAATTCAACTGAACATAGTCAAACGTCTTTAATTCAGATTGTGCTAATTAAGGTCAAGTTTTTCCAAATCAACATGAATTAGGGAAGAGTCCTCGCTGGCTGTCTGGCCAATCTCTATTATGTACAGTGAATGGCTAGGCTACACTTTATCAGCTTGCTGGTTCCAAGTGATCAGCTGCATTGAAATCCCTTGGCATACTTGTTAAAATACAGATTCCTAGGCCTCCCCCGATCTAATGAGTCAAATCTCTGGGCGGGGCCAGAAATCCGCATTTTCAACAAGCTCTCAATCTGACTCCATCTCACCCTGAGACTGGCTGGGAACCAGGTACCTAGACCTGTGCTGTCGGGCATGGCAGCCACTGGTCACATGTGGCTCTGGGGCACCTGAAGTGCAGTCAGTACAGACTGAGATGTGCGGTGAATGGGAAAGACACACTGGACTTCAAACCCTTAGGGCCCCCAAAGGTGAAATACCTTGTTAATACCTGTTAAATATTGATGACTTGTTAAAACAATAAGATTTTGGATAGATTGAATTAAATTACTAATTCCACCTCCTTCATTTAACTTTTCTAATGTGGCTGCTAGAGCATTTGAAATTACAAGTGTGACTTGCATTTTATCTCCACGGGACAGCGCTGGTCTGGATGGTTGCGTCACTGAGAACATGGTGCTCGTCTCCTGGTGAATTTCCTATAGTTGGTGTTCATTAAGTGTTCATTATAGTTGGTGTACAGATGGACGGATGGGTGCCATGGGTCAGTAACACATGGCTTCCTCTTGCCTCCTCGGGGACCTCAGACCAGCTGTTTGACTTCCCTGGGCCTCAGCTTTTTCATCTGTAAAATGGGCAGAGTCACCGAAGCCCTGATATCCACTTCCAGTTGGATCTTGTCAATGAATTAGGAGAAGGGGTCTTTGTCCTCTACTTACAGTGACAACAAAGCATTGCTGAGTGGGGCAGGGAATGATGCTGTCCCCAGCTTGCTGAGAGGTGAGCTCAGGAGCCTCCCTAGGAAGCCCCTATAATTGTATCTTCCCCCAGATCGCCTCCTGGCTTCACTTAGAAACAGAAATCGCCCGGCCACCTCTTGTAAGCTGCAGTGCCCATCTTTCCGACAGCTGTCCCCACAGAACGTCTGGAATGTATTATTCATCTGCATCCCATCACCCATTCCTGACTCAACGCTAGAAATGCCAGATGAAACATCAGTGTGTGTGTTTCTTCCTTCCACGGTTGCTCTGAAAACTGTGTCTTCGTGAGGCATTATGGCGGTCAGAGGGCAACTGCTAAAGTCAGGTCATGTGGGGTCACTTGCATCCCCGCATATTACTAGGTCTGTAATTTTGGGCAAATTAACCCGGTGCCTGAGTTTCCTCATCTGTAAAATGGAGGTAATACTACTAATAAACTCATATGGGTTTGGACTCAGCAGGCACTGACTCCTGGCTGCCAGGCTGGGCAGGTAGGGGGGCGGGGGACAGGACTCAGGTTCACGTGCTGCTCCAAGCATGTGGCCACATGGTCGCCAAGATCACCTTGTATTGTAAAAGCCCACCTTCATTCAACAAGCAGGCTGAGAAATTTCACTCTCTTCCATTTTCCGAGATCCTTGGAGAGGGTGTCTCTACCTCCGGTAACTTGTGACAATGTTTAGTTCACCTTATCATCATTCAGGTCATCCATCACCCATTTCAAAGAAACTCCCTCCACAGTCTAGGTGCTGAGTAAGTAATAATAACACTAGCAATTAGGGAGTCCTTTCTCTGATGGGCATTGCTCCAGCCCACGCTCTGTGCGGTCTCACTGAATCTTCTCCACCTTCTGCGAGATTTCATGGCAGCCCTAATTTACAGATGCAGACACCGAGGCATGGAGAGGTTGAGTCCTTTGTCCAAAGCCACCCAGCTAGCAAGGTCAGAAACTCCAGCGGGGGGAGGAGCAGGCGAACCTATGCTCTGAACCCAGGCACAAAGATGCAGACATATGGGGCACTGCAGGACTGGGCCCCCGTGATTCCTCAGGGTCCCTTAGGAAGCTTCAGGAAGAGGGCAGACAGTCCTCTGTCCCACGGGGCTGAACGACCCCCAGCCCACTGGAGCAGATCATCCCTCCCTCCCCTGCCCCCTCAGCTCCTTCCCAGGTTCCACCCTGCCCCCCGCAGTGTCTTGAAGCACGTTGGAAACATTAACTTGTCCCCTGCTATTCATCTTTGCTGCTGCTGGCTCAGGGAGTACAGTTGAGACGTTTCTCCAAGGGCGGACAGCAGGCCAGCCACAGTCGATAATGGATTCCAGCAGATTGGACACCGTTCAGATCTAATGTGAGCCTGGCACCCACATCCTCCACGTGTATTAGCAGCTGCAGGGTGCTGCTCGCCCCCCACCCAAGACCTTGGGCCTGGTGGGTTCAGCAGGCGGTGGTCACGGCTGACCTCCTGGCCCCTCACCAACCCCCGCCCCCACCACATACACACTCACCCCTCTGAGACTAATAATGAAAAGTGCTGGCCCCTCAGGCTCCCCTGACATCTTAGTTGTCACTGTGACCTCCGTCCCTGCCTGCTGGTTCGTGTAAATCTGTGAGGGCCGGAACGTCTTTTTCTCCCCTGCTGTGTCCGCTGCACCGGGAACAGTGCTGGCCCCCAGTAGGCACACAGGAGTGTTTGTTGAGCGAAGCACTCGTGGTTCCTGCTCGTGGCAGCAGTCTGCAAACACACAGGCGCCCTGGATGCCAGACCCTTCTCCCCATCTGCCCGCTGGGTGTCTTCTCTGGACGTTACAAATGTAACGCGCCTGCAGCTGAAGAAAGCTGCTGCTCTCACATCTCCAGCTCAGCAAATGACACCCACCCGCCTTTCCAGCTGCCCCGGGGCGAAATCCTCAGGGCTCATTTCAACACTCTCTTTTCCATGCCATGCGTTCAGCCCCTACGCAGAACCTCTCGGCTCCACCTTCAACAGAGATCAGAAAAGCAGCTGCTTCTCCCCACCCTCCTTTGCTGCTCTTTCCTCCAGTTCTCCTGAATTATCTGAGCTCCTACCCCTTTTCCCACTGGGAACATTCTAATGCTGTGGCCAGAGCTGTTCTAGAACGTAGGTTGGATCCTGTCCCTCCTGCACTCAGGCCCCCCTGTGAGGCCTGGCACCCCCCAGCCCATTCTAGGCTCATTGGTTCCTCACACACACCAGGTACACGCCAGGCACATACCCACCTCTGCCTTTGCCTTGCTTCCCCAGATACACTCCTGGTTAGAATAGCCTCCCCACTTCCTTCCAGCTTCTGCTCAGAAATCACTTTGGATGCTCCAAGGATTAATGAGTTAACATGTGAAACACATTTAGAACATTGCCTAGCTCAATAGCTGTTAGTTATTGCTGTGTTCTTATAATGGGTCCTTGGGGCTAATTCATAGCAGACACTAAGGCTGGTGAATGGCCTGCATGTCCACGGCCTGGCCCCATGCCTGCCACCAAGTGGAGACCCAAATGCTTGTTGAACTGAAGATGCAGAGATGAACTGTATGAGACAGGGCACACCCTGCTTGGTACAGGCCATGAGAACTTTACAGTTTGAAAAAAAGACGAGAGTCTATCATTTCCACATCCTCAGGGGACAAAGTTTCCTGCCTGTCCCCAGTGTTCCCTGGGGAAGTATCCTGGCCTGGGCCCTTGCTTCCTGGCTCCAAGTTCAGGGACTTGGGGGATAGAATACCAGGGATATGGTCTCCTGGTAGGAACTGAGCTCCTGACCAGGTTTATGGGGTGGCCGGGGCCAGGGAGAGAGAGGGATGGGTGCCGAGGGATGGGGGCAGCTTCCCCTCAGAGGTGAACCATGGTGGTTGGGCTCTGCCACCTCACCTGTGGCGCTCGGATTTCACCCGGGACGTGGGACTTGCTGTTCACTGTTTCTGGCCTTCTCTTACTTGGCCTCTCAGGTGGAAGCTTTTGCCCAGAGCAGTCTGAAGGCTGTGGCCTGAGTCTCTTGGTCTCTTTCCAGGCAGAAAACCTTGTTAGTCCGTTCTCTGTTTAGAATAGTTCCTAATTTGAAGCAGCTGTTGTCCCCGAGCAAAAGCAGCGCGTCGGTGTCCCAGAACCCCAGCCGTCAGCAGTCGTCTCTGATTCGTTCGACCTCGGCTGTGCGTCCCTGACGTGCAGGGGCAGTGTGCTGCGTCCCACCTCCCTGGGCCATCCTGGCCCTGAGAATGCCCTGGGCCCCGGCACTCAGAGGTGCACACCCAGTTTCAGCCTCAGGGAGCTCCAGGGAGGGGATTTAGTGCTGAGAGTTTCTGCCTATTTATGTTCTATGGCCTCAGCGTGTTGAAAAACAAAAAGTGTGGAAAGTTCTTACGAATAACAAATACACAAAGCTGTTCTTCCACTGAGAGGGGCTGACCCAGCCACCTGGCAGCGCAGCCTCTTCCCTGACTAACGACCTGCTCCGAGGAGCTTGCTTTTGAAGGATCGTGGTTCAGGTCATCTGGTGTGCGAAGCGCTGTTTGGTGAGTGGGGCATCGTGGCCTCGGGTTTGGAGTCTGGGAGACCCAGGCTTCAGCTCCAAGTTCACTGCTTACTCATGGCATTCACTTCACCTCTGGGGGCCTTCATTTTATCATCCGTAGATGGGAACGGGAGTCAGCACAAGAGCCCAGCACGTGCGGCTGCTCAGTCCATGGGAGCTGGGGCATCTTTCCATTCCTTTGAGTCTGTTTTTCAGTTCCTTTCATCAATGCCTGAAGTTTTAGAGTTTTCCCTCAATATGATTTTGTGTTATGATTTCAGGCGTACAGCATAGTGTTCAGAAAACCGCATACTTCACAAAGTGTTCCCCCGATATTTCCAGTCCCCACTTGGCACCGTAGGTAGTTCTTATAGTATCATCGACTGCATTCCCCGTGACTGTGCTGGGCATCCCCGTGACTGCGCTGTAACTACCAATCTGTGCTTCGCAATCCCTTCACCTTCTTCACCCCGTCCCCCAAGGGGAGCTGTTATTCATTTACCCATGGAACGGCTATTTATTGAGTGCCAGCTGTGTACTAGATGAGAAATAACACAGACAAAAACTCCTGCCCTTGTCAATGTTCTAGACGGAGGGCTGGATGAAACCAGATAAGCAAGAGAAATAGGAAGTCAGGAAGGCAGGCTGCAGTTTAAATAGTGTGGGCAGGGACCTCTGGAGATGTGGTACGCGGCCATGGAGCCGCCTCGAGGGGGAGGCTCACCTCAGTCGTCTTCCCCTTTGCATCTTTCAACGTGGGCTTTTCAACTTGTGGCTCTCCGAACCCCATCACCCGGCCTCTGCCTCTTCATTTCTAAGCCTTATTCACCCAACGAATCACCCTCCAGAAGATCAGCTGTGTCTTCAAGTTTTGTCTGAATAATGGAATTAATCGGACAAAATGTTATTTTTAAATGTTCCGGGAAAAGAATGAGCACGTGCCACTGTAGGGCCGCCAAATTTTAATGTGGAATATTCGGGGCAATGCTAGCTGAACCGGGAGAGGAGAAGGCTGGGGAGGGAGGGACAGAATCACTGCCAGAGCCTGAATCAAGGTCAGTTTCTAACCTTTGACCATGGAGACAGGAAACAAAACACTGGACAGTCCTTGCCCAAGGCTTCCAATGGCCAGCTCCTTCTCATCAGTCAGGTCTCAGTGCAAATGTCACCTCCTCTGGGCTGTCCTCCATGACCATCCCATGGAATTACCTTCACAGACCTAGTACCACCTGAAATTATCTTGCTGAAGTTTTGGGGGGGGTTGTGGTTTGTTTACTCCTTTAGGATGAAAGTGCCAGGAGGGGCAAGAAACTTGCTTCCCAAGAACCTAGAAAAGCAGATGGCACATAGCAGCTGCTCAGCGTTCGTTTCTTAGATGGGCGGGTGGCACCTCATCCTGTGGAGTGGGGGAGGGGTCACCCTAAACTGGTATTTTTCAAATTGCAGGTTGTGCCTATTAGTGGGTTGTGACATCAGTTTTATGGCCTACAGCTAGCATTTTAAAAAATAAAATAGAAAAGAATTCAAAATATCAGAGCACATTACACATGATAAGGGTAATGTTGTTTTTAGAAATGGACATATATGGATACACATGCACATACACACACACACACACACACACACACACACACACATATTCTGTATATGTGGAAAACACACTTTTCCCCCCACTGTGGAATAGTCAGAAAAGTTCGAAACTGAACAGTAAATTCTAAGTTTTCTCAAGCTCGATCTTCAAAAGGAACATTCTTCCCTTGGAGACTGTAAACCTAGTCGCGTAAAGTTTACATTCTGGGGCCCCAAAGCAGAACTTTAAGAAAAGATTCCTTTGTTTCCTATTAACTGAAAGAAGAGAATGAATAACTTTCTACCGTAGAGGGGGCCCCGGCTCCTACGTCTCCACTGACTTGCATGAAGTTATTTACACACTCACATGCAAATAGACACATGCACACACAGATTTGCACAGACATACACACCCACTAACACACAAGCACATGGGCATGGGCACACTTGACACCTACAGTACTACAAATGTGTGTCTGTGTACAAACACGTGTGCATAGTCACATGCATGCACACTCAGACATTCATGTACATAGACAACACAGTAACAGACACACGCATGTGTCCACACAAAAACACACATGTCCATGCAGGAACATCCTTTCTTCCATTTCATATACTCTCACCCCCCATGCCCTATGGGGACCCCGGGCCATTTTCAGATTTGCACACAGGCCAGGGGGCCATCAGCCCACGGCCTGTCCCCTCACCAGCATCAGTGGAGTGATGGGGCTGGCTGAGTCTACAGGCTCTGTGGTCAGGCAGACACGGGTTCGAATTTCTGCTGCCTGGCTGAGTGACATCAGTCAGGTTACTGCATTTCATGGAGCCCGATTACTCACCTGGGAACTGGGGCTGGTCGAGGTCACAGGTGCCTCCCAGGGTCAGTGGCAGTGGGCATGGGCTGTGGGTGTGCATGTCCCAGTAGGAGCATAGAGACCCAAGGTGCCTCTCCCTGGCTGTGTGATGTGGGCCGGCTCCCTGGCCCGGACGCCTCTTTTGTAAAATGGGGACGTTGTGAGGAAGAACGGGAGTCTGTCAAGGTGGTGCCCTCACATGCTCTGTCCCCCAAGGCTGCATCTCCTCCTGGGGCCCCTCTTAGTCCTCCACACCTATGCTGTCCTCATGCAGAAGCCAGGCCAGGCTCTCCTGGGGAAGCCACGGTCTCGGCCATTTAGCGATGTCCCTTTGGAATGATGTCTGTAATTTCTCGCTCCTGTGTTAGAAGGATCAGCACCCATGTCCAGAAAGCTCTGGTATAGGGCATTGGGGCACATCAGTTGAAAATATTGTGCCATTTTCACCTTTGTAGGTTCCTGGCACCTGGCTTGCAGGCCAGGAGTTGACAAGAGTGGGGAAGGCACGGGGACAGAGAGGTTACTAGAGTGGGGAGTGGGGTCAGCCATCCTGGGTCCGAGAGCAAGTCCTCTCTGAATAGCACGCCCAGGACGGGGATGGGTAAAGCATCCCAGACACATTTTCTGCTTCACATTTTACCTCCAGAACAATACAGAGCAGCAGATGTCAGTGACAAAGAAACTGAAAAACAAACACATAAAACTTAACCAGAAAGCAGCAGAGTTCGTCTGCCATCTGGCGCTGCCTGCTGGCCCTCCCGAGAGGCGTCCACATGTGGGAGACCCATGAGCCGCTCTGCCCACAGACTCACCCCACCCCGTGGGTTCCAGGGCCTTCTCTCTCTGTCTCCCTCTGTTTCCCTCTGTCATCAGCCAGCAAATACATGCTGAGTGAGGCTCTGACACATGCCAGGCTCCTTTAGGGACAGGAAAGCGAAGGGTGCAGACGTGGCCCTCACAGAGGTTTGCATCTGGTAGAAGGACAGACAGTGTCCAAATCATGACGCCCACCACAGCCAGGAGTGCCGTGACGCAGGGTGGGACGCGCTGCCAGCTCGGGATGGGCCAGGGAGGGTGAGTGCATCCAGTCAAATGAAACAGTGAACCGGGGACATCTCGTTGAACCCTTACCGCTGCTTCCCTTTGAGGAGGGGACTGCTGTGGCCTGCGAAGCACTCAGGACTAGGAAGTGGCAGAGCCAGGACATTCGGTCACAGAGAACCACACACTGTGTGCTTCCATTTCTAGGAAATGTCCAGAAGAGGCAAGTTCAGAAAAACAGAAAGTAGACTCCTGGTTGCCTAGGGCTGGGGCGGGGGCGTGATAGCTAAGGAGGGGGCGGTGACAGACACGGCGTTTCTTTCCGTAATGAAAATGTTCTCAAATTAATTGTGATGATGGATGTCCCGCTCTGTGAAGAGACTGGAAATCACTTGAAATGGGTGAATTGTGTGGCTTGGAAACAATCTCTCAAGAAAGCTGTTGTAAAATTTTTCCTTTAAAGCCAAGCCCTCTTACCCTTCTGTCAGCTGGCCTGGCCCGGAAGCTGGGAAGCAGCTCCCTCTCTGGAGCTCTCTCTCTCTGCCTTGAACTTCTCAGTGAGGAGGGCAGGAGGAGAGGAAAAGATGCAAGAAAATTCTGGCACAGCTGACACAGTCTTGCGCTGCTCTGGACCAGGCAGGCACCTGTGACAGGCTCTTTCTCGCATGGCAGTGGGGTTCTTGCAGACTTCCCTGTCCTTCAGGGATCTCTGGCCTTCAGTTTCCTTAATGAAACAGTATTCCAGCTTGTTGCTTCCACTGCGTTCCTCAGCTCCTGCAACCCCGAGTCCTGGGGATCCCATAGCCCCCTGCAGGCAGCCCCTCATGGACATGCCCGAGGATGACCCTTGCCAGCCCTCCTTGGAGTGAGGCCCCCGTCTGGTCCCCTGGAAGCCGCCCCATCCCTTCCCTGACAAGGGCTGAGAGGTCGGCTGCCCTGCAGCTCAGCAGGCATTCTTACATATCATCACCGCTGCCGTGAGGCGCGGGTTCGAGCCTCAGACAGTGGGTACATGCAGCCCCTCAAATGGTAGGGGGCACATGTGTTAAGTTCTGGGTGATTTCAAAGCTCCACTCTCTCAAGTTAAGAGGAAAGGCACACCTCCCCACCTTGGGTGTGTGGGCAGGTGGGATCTGTGGCCTGTGAACGGCTCTCTCCTGGAAACCTCTAGAAAACCGCAAACCCCAGCCTTTTGTGTCAGTGTGGTCAAGGCCCAGTGGGACCGTGTGTCAGGGATGAGGCCGGACAACTCAGTACCTCCCTTACAGAGTCCCCTACACTCCAGCACCTAACGTATAATGTAGCTTGGTGCTTTGGGGGAACCTTCCATTTCAATGCCCCGGTACAATTATAAAATATTAATATTTGCAGGAGGCCAGATTCTCAGTAAAACCATATTCATGCTAAGATGGGCTTGTCCTCTGAACGCGTTTCCTGAGCTGCCCCATGGGTGCTTTTTAAAGATGTCCCTTTGAAAATGGTGCCTGAAGTGTCCAGATGGATTTGATTTTCCCACTGGCTTATAGATGAGCTTCCTTTTGTAGGAGGTCCTGGTATCTTCTTGCCACCCCCAACCCCTGATGCCATTTGCATAGCTCATATATCCACATAAATAACAAGTACTTTGAAAAATAGCGAAGAAAGTGGACATGGCAGAGTTCCACCGAGGACTGGATCTGTTTGCCAGCCCATTTATTCCGAAGCCTCTGGCAGGGATGTCACCAGAAGGTGGTAGGAAAGAGCATTGAGAAACGATCCTTTTTTTCCTTCCTTTGCGAATAACAAGCTGGGCTCGTGGGGTTTTTTTTGTTTTGTTTTGTTTTGTTTTTTTGTTGAAATGCCCTTAATGTTGGTTTCCCATTAATCTTGGGAAGAACCCAAGGACATCACCAGCCAATTTCTAATTGAATCCGAATTTAGAGAGTGGCGGGTGGGGAGTGAGAGGTTAATTCTCTTCTCAGCCATACGTAGTGTCATTTTTAAGCAGTGCCTCCAGGGATGTGTTAAATGGGACCTCAGAGGACAACGTCCAGTTGGCAGCCGGGCTCTTTGAGGATGAGGGATGCTTTGGGAACCTTGGGAAAATAAAACAGCTTTGAAAGGTCGTAACTAAGACACAGGACCTGGACCGACTCGCGTTGCTGGCTTCTGAGTCCTCCTTAGGCTCAGCAGCTGACCACTCTGCCCTGTCTCACTCCAACAAGGGCAAATGAGAAACCGCCACAGATGGAAAAATCTCCCTCGAGGCTTCAGCATGGTTCACCAGGTGCTTTTTCTGACTGGCCCCTGCCTCCCCCCACCCCAAAATTAACTTTGTGGGAGGGGCATGATGGTGGGCACCCGACGTAAGTAGGAAAGGAAGAGTCTCAGGAGAAGCTGAGTCTGCTTGGAAACGTGTTGCTGGGGTCAGAACAAAGCCAGGTTGGGCGGGGCGGGGTCAGGAATGAGTTTTTGAGGGTGGAAAAGCCACACCCGGCCACCATTTCCCAAGCACTCAATGTGTGTAAGGCTCCATGGGAGCATTTTATAAATCATGCCATTTGGTGTCCCTGAGGCCGGTACTGTTACCTTTTCTCTCTACACCCGAGGAAGCGGAGGCACAGTGAGCTGAGAGGGAAAAGCAGGATTTGGACCTCAGAACCCCTCTCTCATGCCTCATCTCCCCTGAGAGCTTAGAAGCCAAAGGAGCAGATAATTTGTTTGATGGTGTATTTACTGGGAGCCTGATGGAAAGCGCCTCTCAGCCACCTCACCTCTTAGCTCTACCCTCTCTTGACAGATGAGGAAATTAGGACCAGAGAGGTTAGGTAACAGGTCCAAGATCACACAGCTAGAGGCCATCGTGCTGAGATAAAAATTCAGGTCTGCCTGGTTCCAGAGCCCAAGCAGCCACCTTCTCCCGGAGCCACAGAACTCTGGAGTCCCATAGAAAGCATTCAGTGTGAAGACAGCCAGGCACATCTACACTGATTGGCTGGGAACCCTCCCAACCACAGCCAAGAAGATTCCTGCTCACCCAGAGCCTCTCTCTCCCTCCACAGCCCCTCGACACCACGTGTAAACTCTTAATGTGGACGTCATCACTCTTTAAGCTGGCCCCCCTCTCCTTACCAGCATAAATGCCCTTTCTCCTGGGCTGAAAGGATGGGGGCCCTTTCTCCCCGTTTATGGGGAGATCCCAGTCTGAGCTCCGAGCAGCATAGCTGGGTGGTTCTCATCGGCCCTGACCCTCGCCTCTTAAAGCCTTCCATCATTTGGGGACAATCTCCTGTTGTTCTGTACAAGTACATCCAGACCCCTTTCCTACCTTCCTCTACGGGACCCCCAAGATAAATAAGAAAATGCACCCAATAAAGGACTCCAGCCCCTGACGGCCGTGGCTGGGCTATAAGGACACAGGGCTCTTGAGGTTCCCCTAGTCACTGTGGAGGACAGTCGTGCCTTGTCAAGCAGCCTGGGAGCTCAGCCTCTTCAAACACGGGCCAGGCTGTGGTTAGTTCCACACGGGCCCCCCTCAGAAGGCCAGCAGGTATTCTGGGACATGGCTAAGCTGTATTCATTCTGCTTGGGGATTGACACAGCCAGACTTTCTATAACAATCTTTGGCCAAGATGAGACAGCAGGCACGTGCAAGCCTGAGATGGAGCCCACCCAGAGAGAAGTCAGCTGACCAAAGACAGCACCCTGTGACCAGGGCTGCTTGTGTGGCTTTGCCCACTTGGAGCATTATAGGTGCACCTACCAAACCCTGGCAGTACCCCCATTCCTGGTGCATGTCTCCGAACGGTTTATTCTATAAGAATTTCTAATGGCAGGTAAAGGGCACATGACAGACACCCGGCCTGCCTGGAACTCAAGACCTAATTAATGTTCAAATCCTGAGCTAGAGGCAGAGCCCAGTCTAAAGTCCTGGGTGCAAATGCCGCCCAGGCCCTTGACTTGCTAGGAGTTCATGGGCAAGTTCTGGCCCATCTGGCAGTCTTAGATCTTCAGTTGTGAAATGGAGACCATAAAGGCGGCTTCTCTCTGAGCCATTGTGAAAGAATAAATCAGACCACGTGACATAGTCACAGCTCACGCTGCATCTGTGGTCATTAGCTGCCAGCCACCAAGCAAAACACTTCATGTTGTGTCGCTAAATCCTCCCTGACCCCATCAAGCAGGACTATCACTGCTCCTCACTTTATAGATGTGGAAAGCCAGGCCCAAGGGGTTGAGGAGCCTGTCAAAGGTGCAGATGGAGGGACCAAAGCCAGCCAGACACTGCCATTCCGCTCGCTCTGGCTCCCACAGCAGCCTCCAGGCACCGGGCCCCCTCCCTGCTTTTACCTGGGCTCCTGTGGCTCACCCCTCCTCCCGACTACAGGAAGCCTTGCCATGTCGCTCCCCCCTCCCCTCGGGGGATATTGCTCGGGGATGAATGGGTCTGGGATTGCAGGTTGTTGCTGGAATAAATGAGCTCATGTGTCGTGCCTGGCTCTCATCGAGTGAGCATCACCCTATGAATCTCGATGAGCTTACCCAATGTATAGCGACACTGGAGCAGTGTTTAAATGGACGGCCTTGTGCTCACTGAGAATGAACAGTCAAGAAAGGCCTGTTGACTCTGGGTAGGCTCGGCCTCGTGCGGGCGCAGGCATGGGGTCCCTGCCAAGCCCTGAGAAAGGTGCAGCCCCAGCCCTGGGCTCCAGTGGTGCTGGTTTTGCACAGGGAGAGCCAAGGGCTCCGTAACCCTGTTTAGCACTTACTTTCACACACACCTTCTTGGCCCCAGAACCAGCATCACAGACACTTGCATAAATGAGGACTTGCCATCCTCTAGGCTGAGGGACACCTTGGGGGCCGCAGTCACACCTACATCTTCCTTGGGACTGTCCCCATTCCCTGTCATTTTAGATGCAGCATAGAAGAGTGTCTAAAAGACTGCCTGGGTCCCAAAGTTGGCCTGCCACCACTCAGCTCTGTGATCCTGGGCGCATCACCCAAATGCCTTGTGCCTCAGTTCCCTCATCTGTAAAACGGGAATGATCACCAGAGCCCCACACCTCGCTCAGGAGTGCTGGCAAGGGCCAAACGCGTTCACATGTGAAGGGCTGGCACAGCGTCATGCGTGCAGTAAGCGCCATAAAAGTGTTTCCTCCATAAATACCTGCTAAAGGTCTGTGTCCACTCTGCTCCCTGAGGGTAGGGGCCTGTTTGTCCTGGTCACTGCTGTGTCCCCGCTACCTCATGCTGGGTCTGACAGATGGCAAGTTTGCAAAAAGCGTCTGCTGAGAGAGTAAACGTAAATATCACTGCTCCAACCATGGTGGGGGTGCAGAGGGGTCTCAAATGCCCCTGAGCCCTCTAGGGGTTCCCTGGCCCAGAAGTCGCCTTTGAAAGAAACATCTGGGAATGTATTAGGCTCCTGTTGCTGCTGTAACAAATTGTGACAAATGTAATGGCTTCAAGCAACACGCATTCATAGCTATTCCGGAGGTCAAAAGTCTGACATGCGTCTCACTTGGCTAACATCAGGGCATTTCAGCATCTGGGGGCTGCTGCACTCCTTGGCTTGTGGGCCCTGGCATCCTCAGACCCGGCCATGGCCAGCCCAGTCTCACATCACATCCCTCCTATATTGACTCTTGCCTCTTCCCCATTTAAAGGATCCTTGTGAATACATTAAGCCCACCTGGGTTACCAAGCTAATCTCTTTATCTCGTCACATGATCAGCAACCTGCATTCCATCTGCTACCTTAATACCTTCTGTCCTTACCAAGTAGCAAAACATATTCACAGGTTCCAGGGATTGGGACCTGGACGTCTTTGGGGACCATTAGTCAACCTCCCACAGGGACTTGCAGGTATGCAGGAAGATGGGGAAGCTAAGGCAGCACCTCTCTATGTAACTGCCCCCGACCAGTTTCAGAGGGGGAAGGACTTAGAACCGGTACCTCCTTTATGGTTGCTCTTCCTGAAATGCTTGACTCTAGGCATCTGTGCTGTGGCCATTCTCTGGAGCCTGTCATAGGTACCGGTGAAACCATCCTTGGTAAAGTAATACAATAGCCCAGAAGCCCAATCAGGAAATGCTCGTGCAGCCCCTCCGTGTGCCTGCATTAGTTGTGCTCGGCAGCTTTCCTCCTCCTCGGAGCTGGTCTTAATCGAGCCCTTAGTCTGTGAAAGACACTCTGCCCGGCACGGAATGCCATTCCCTCATTGAATTCGCACGGCAGCCCCTGGCAGTAGGTTCACGTGTCACCCCAATTGACAGACGAGGAAACTGTGGCATGGAGAGGTTTAGTGAGTTGCCTAAGGTCACACAGCACATCAGTGGCAGAACTGGGATTTGAACCCAGGGAGTCAGACTCCAGAATTGCTTTCCCCTGGTTTGCTCTCCTGCCTCTCTGCCATTGACACAAATTATCTCACGTCAGCTGTACAACCGCTCAGCAAGGGCAGGATACAGGATTTCTTTCTTTCTTTCTTTCTTTCTTTCTTTCTTTCTTTCTTTCTTTCTTTCTTTCTTTCTTTCTCTTTCTCCTTCCTTCCTTCCTTCCTTCCTTCCTTCCTTCCTTCCTTCCTTCCTTCCTTCCATGTTCCACTGCATCTTTATTCTTTGACTACAGTGAATAAAGTTCAAGACAAAAATTTCCAATGTTCATAAAAATAGTATCAAATATCAGGCTTAGTTTTTAAGTAAGACTCAAGGTGCTGGACTAAAGGTGGCTCTGTCGTGTCTATGACCTGTTGCTCCTATTGCTCAGATTAGGAAACTGAGGCCAAGAATGATTATCTGGCCGGGCCAACATCACCCCACTTCTAAATACCCTGCTTAGACGTTTTCTGCTACCAGCTGCCTCACCATGTGTTACTGACGAAGAATTACTTTTACAAAATGAATACTGTCACTGCTCTCTCTGCCCCCCTGCCCCTTACAGGGGTCATGGCTATTTTTAATCCACCCCTCCCTGCCCCTCCTCCTTATAAGTAAGTAAGTAATCGCTGCTCTTGAGGAGAATTGCATGGTGTTCCCTGCATGCCCCCCAGGACTTTCCTTTAACTGGTGGCCTGAAGATGCAGTAAGCAAACAGATGCATCACTTGAGAGTGAGGGTGGCTGGTCCCCCAGGGTCTCCTTAATGAGCGATTCCAGTCCTGTGGGTGAGAGAGGAGGAGACACAGCCCTCATTACTACCCAAGTCTAAATTAAACAAGAAAGGGAGGCTGCCGAGAAAAAAGGCCACAAGTACTGAAGGCCTGAAGAGCTAGGTGCCAGGAAAGGTTCTCTGACATTCCAAGATGCCTGGAACTGCAAAACGTCTCTCCTTTGGGGGATTGACATCCACCAAGGTCGAGGCCAAGGGGGCAAAGTGGGCGCAGCTGTGACGCCAACCTCCTCTCCCCCCGTCCTCTTTCGCTCGGTGGGGGCTGGGCTCCGAGCCCTGCCCCAGGACTCTGGCTGGGCGGCAGTGGTTCCAGAATGGGGACCGTGGGGCCGCATCACCCCCGGTGCACTGTCTCCTGGGCCTGTGCTCTTGCCTCCCCAGCATGAATACCGGCTTGGGGGAGGCAGGGTTGAGATCTGGGGTCCCTATGTCCCTTTGCAGTGATGTCAGCATTTTCTTCTGGACAGAAGGGTTCAGAGATGAAATGCTATGTTGGCTTCTTGTGTGAAATGCTGTCCTTTCCCGTCCATGGGCCTCTGGATGACTATGTGAGATCAAATATATCCATCCCCTGTCTCCTTGTCCATCTGTATTCATTCGTTCATTTCTCTCTCTCCCTGCCCCAACCTCTCTCTCGTGCACACGCACACACGCACACACACGAATGCACAATACTGGCTGCAGTTTGACAGGAATAGAGGCTTCCTGCCATTAATTGGAGGCTCCTGCCTGCAGACACAGCATCACTGTCTATTCATAGTTCTTGTCTAATTCTGAGAAATGCTGTTCTAGCTAATACCTACTTCAGGGCAAATGGCTGTCACATCAGCACTTTTCGAGTTATAAACACTCCCTTTCAGCTGGACCTCCTCGTTTACTTTAAGTCGTCTTCAGTACAAAGAGGTACTGGGTGGCCCGCAGGCCCAGGGGTATGACACTGAGGATGAGCTGGCCTGAGAAGTGGCCGGCCCCTGGAGGTCTCCGGGAGGGGAGGTTGGGTCTGAGGCTCCACTCCCCCTCTCCCAGCCCCCTGGCAGTCCTGGGCGCAGCTTTCTTCGCCTTGCGCCCGCTTCCTGGAGTAAAAGTGAGCGTGGGAATCTGTCCCTCTCCCCAGACCATCGCTGCCTTCCAGGCTCCTCCACACTTTGGGTCCGAGGCTGTTGTGGTCTTGCAAACATGTCGCTTTTTCCAAACTGAGTGAGTGGGTGTCTCTGGTTCCGTGGACCTTGCCGGAGGTATCTAGAGCCCAGGAAACGCCTGCTCCTGAAGCGCACCCACAGAGCAGGCGGGATGGCATCAGAATATTTACCAAGCCCCATTTCTTGAGGCCCTACTGCGTGCATTTCCCTCACGCCATCTGATTTTATCCTCCCGACAGTCCCAGGTGTTGGGTACCATGACTCATTCCTTTTCACCGATGGGGAAGATGGACCAGCAGAAGGTTCCGTAAGCTTGTCCACAGCCTCACAGTTCTGATATCAACCTAGGACAAACTTGACCCAAGTTCCTGGGGACTTGGGCAGTCGTCACTGCCTTTTTGGGGAAAGTAAGTTTGCCTTTGACTCTGTAGTCAACCTGACCCCTGGGGGCTACCACATATCCTCCCCCACAGCCATGCTCGCCCCATTGGCTGGGCGAGTCCCCCCCAGGTGTCCCCTGGACCACGGCCACCTAACACCCATTACCCCCGAAGACGAATCGTCACAGAGACTAATCTGCAGCAGTGTGACACGCTGGGGCGGCAGCCGAGGCTGAACAAAGCCGACAGATGCGTGGCCTTTGAGGGAGAACACCACACGCTTTCCTTCACTCTCCTTTTGATTTGCTCTTTAATTAAAAAAGAAAAAAATTGGAGAGGATCAGTGACTAGAAATCTAATTTGGAAAAAGAAAAAGAAGAAACAGAGCAAATGACACAAAGAGGAAGTGTGGGGTGTTAGCCAGTCGGCTGTCGCTCTGGGGCTTTTTAAAACGACAGCATGTGTTCTAGAGCCCTCTAGTCCGGTCCGCATAGCGTCTGCCTCCCTTAGCGGGCCTGGGTTCTGGGGCTCAGCCTTCTGGCAGGGGTCACAGGAGCAGCCTGAGGGGCTGTGCCCAAGGGATGGGGAGAGGGGACATCGAGTCCACCCTTCATTCTGCCCCAGGACCCTTGGTTCTCTGGTTTCACCATTTTCTAGTCATGTCTTTAAATGTTTGCTTGCAGAGACAGAAACCCACCGGTCCTGCTAAAACAAAAGAGGAATTTATTGGAAAGACAAACTCTGGAGCAGGAAGCGCATTTGGGTTTGTGCCCAAAAAAAAAAAAAAAAAAAAAGTGGGTCCCCTCCTCTGCAGACTGTCTCTCCGCTTCCCTCTGGTATCTGCAGCTTTTCTCAAAGCCCCTGACGTCAGCCAGGACCGTTTTGAGGCTGAGATGGAGATAGTGTCTGTCCAGAACTCTCCAGTAAGTGTCAGCCCCCTGAGGACTTTAAACCTGGTGCTGACAAACCAGGGCGTATCACAGGACAAGCTGATGTGCGTCTGGGCAGAGAGGAAGGACTTCCTTGGCCTTTGTTCCTCAGTTCTTAGGAGGATGACCCTGTGGTGCCCGGTCAGACCCTTACTGGTGCAGACATCTCATGTTTTTTCCATTCCTTCCAGAGTTTCCCTCCCCCCAGACAGGAGCCGGACACACCCAGCCGGAGTCCCGACTCTGGCCCTGTGCATCCTCCCTGAGCCTCAGTTTCCTTGCCTGTCCTGTGAGGGTAGGAGTGCCTCCCCGTGCAGCTGCGGGAGCAGCCAGCAGTATTAACAACGGTGACTAGGGCAGCAGACTGGCCTCTGAGACTTTCCTGGTGTGACGATAAGAACTGAGAACACTCAGTGAATGCTCATGAGATCCCGATGCTGTGGGGTGAGCAGGTCGTGTGCTTTCACTCTTCACATCTCACAGTGGCTGGTAGAAAACAGAGACATTAACAGTTTGCCCAGGGTCACACAGCGAGTGCTCAGCAGAGGCAGGACCCAAAGGTGAACGGAACGCACCAGCTCAGACCTCAGCGTGCAGCAGGTGCTCAGGCAGCATCCCCAGGGACTGTGAGGCCAGCAGTGCCTCCCTGTTCCTCTTTCTCTGACCCCCTTCCACCCACTGCCCTTTTCTTTCTTCTGTAACAACCGGACTTAGCACACCACAGCCTGTGGGAGCGGCACTGGAGCTCCCTGGGAACAGCACACCAGGGCTTTTCTTTCTCGGGGGCCCAGGTGAAAGTTTGAGACACGTGCTCTTTGTTTAAAAAATCCCAAGTCTCCAGCCAAACAGTTGTTGTGGGATTCGAACTTTTTGAACCTCAGGGGCTGTTTTCTCTTTAGAGAACTTCCAGGGCCCCAGGGTCCCCGTGGGAGGGATAGGGACACCCCGCTGTCTCAGAACGCAGCCAGTGGGCATCTTACCAGAGAATACAACCCGAGGCCGAGGGGCTTGTCTGATTCTTCCTTTTGATTTTTGTTATTTTTGCACAGTCATCTTTTTCATCCAAATGCATCCTCTCCCCAAACCCCACTGCCAGACTTCCCAACCCACCCACACCGTCCAGTGGGGTGGAGCTCCACCCCACTGGCCACCACATGCCCACCTTCCAGATTGCGGCCGCCTCTCTCGGCCTCTCATGAGCACCGGCTGAGCTCAGGGACCTGCCAGGTGTGTTGAAAAAGCCTCACCCCCACTCTGTGGGTGCCGCCCTGTTAGCCCCACGACTGAGGTGCAACTGAGGCCCGCAGCGCCTGGACTAGGCGCACAGTCTGGGGGCCTGGAGCACAGTGGCGCTAGGGAGCCCGCAGCCTGTTTGCTTACTCAGTCTGCAGCCGCAGCCAAGCTCAGATTTACTCTTCTCCCAGCCCTGTCATCGCCCACCTTTCATAAATCCCTCCTTTTTTAAGTTGTGCTGTTAGAGCAAAATAAAAACTCCTTGCGATGCCCCATATATCTGCCTCTGGCTTACTGCTTGGCCGTTGGCACGGAGAGGTGCAGAGGTGCCCCCCGCCCCAGGAGGTGGGAGGTTCTGTAAGCCTGTGGGGGGTCCAAATCAGACTTTTCAGAGGGGGCTGCCCCGAGCAGCCCTGTCCTGGAAGGAGCTCTGTGCTGTCTCATTAGAGCCCAGAAAACTGAGCAAAGCTGCCGGGGTGTTTTTGGTACCTCTCCCCCGAGAGAAACGTTACATAACACAAACTCTCTTCAGCCTTAAAAAGAAGGAAATTCTGAGGCATGCTACAAATGTGGATGAACCTTAAAGACATTGTAACCCACTCACAAAAGGGCAACTAACGTATAACTCCACCACAGAAGTACCTGGAATAGTCAAATCCATAGAGACCGTGTGAAAGGGAGGCTGCCCGGGGCTGGGGCGGAGGGGTGGCGGGGAGAGGGAAGTCCTGGGTTTAACGGGGTGGGGTTTCAGTCTGGGAGGATGAAAGGGGTCTGGAGACAACGGTGCTGATGGCTACACAATAAGATGATTGTGTGCAGTGCTGCAGAACTGTGCACTCAGAATGGTTAAAACGGTTGGTTTTGTGTTGTGTGTCATGCCACAACTTTAAAAAGCCCTGGGTGGTTTTCTGCCCATGTCATTGCCCACAGGGGTCACACCACATGGAGGCATTGGTCCTACAGGGTCGGCGGGGGGGGGGGGTGGTGGGTGCGGTGGGCCGCTGTGCTCTGGCCTCCTGCACCTTCACTGTGTTTCTTGGGCTGGTCTTTGCTCCCAAAAGGGCAAAGACGTCCCTGGAGAACTCCCCCGTCCTTCCCTCGCCTGGGGGCATTGACTTACAGGGCCTTGGAGATCAGCTGTCATTCTGCAGGGGAGAATCAGAGACCCGAAGAGGCCATGCAGCTTGTCTAGAATAACCATGGCCTGTTAGAGTCGGGCTGATGGATGAAATATAGGACACCTAGTCAACATTGAATTTTAGATGAACAATAAACTATTTTTTTAGTATAAATATGTCCAGTGCAGTATTGGGATATGCTTCATACTAAAGTAATCTGAAATTCCAACATCACTAGCAGTTTGTATTTTCTTTGCTGATTCTGGAAAGCGTATGTCAGAAGGAGCCCAGGGTCTCTTTCTCTCCCCTCCCTCTCCTTCCCCCTCCCTCCCACAACCCCTGTATCAGCACTTTGGGACCAGAGGTGTATGGTGGGGGTATCTATCGGCTTAGGAGCACAGGTTCCGGTGTCAGACTCATCTGATACCTGTGCGGCCTTGGGCCAGTTACTCAGCTCTCTGAGCCTCAATTCTGTATCTTAAAGTAATAGTACCTTCGTCATGAAAAGGTAAAGCATTGAATGATAGGACCCAAGAGGCCCTTAACCCAGTGAAGGTTCAATTAGTGGTGACTCTTGCTCTTTTCTTTCCTTTATGAAGTCAAGATAGCCATTGGCTTCATGAGCATCAGGCTGTGGTACCAAAACAGGAAAATAACCGTGTGAAGCCAGCCTTGCTGAAATGTGCTGTGCGGCCTTGGGTATGATGGTGCACCTCTCTGGGTCTCCATTTCCTCAGCTCAAAATTGGATTAGACAGTTCTAAGGCAGCTTTCAAATTTCGAAACATAAATTATGCCTCAATAAAGCTGATAATAATATTTTCAAAAATTCTGAAGCATACCTCCCTGTGTCTCCCAGCACTGCACAAGGCAGACCTGCGGGTTTCCCCTCCTAATGCTCGAGAAGTGGGTGTTCTCTCCACTTGGCTAATGAGCCTCAGGATTCAAAAAGGCTAAGCCACTTGCTCGGGGTCACGCAGCTGTGATGCAGCAGAGCCTGGCTTCCAACTCTGGTCGTCGTGTTCGCCCGCTCTTGTCCTGCTTTTCTTGGTCAAGTCTCCCTGGCCAGGTTATCCCTGGACAGGTCACCGTATCCCTGGACGAGTCACCACTCCCCAGACTCAGCCTGTGTGGCTCCCGGAGGCCAGTGGAAACAGTGCTGGGTTATATGCTCGACAGCTTTGCGGCCACCGTCTTGAATAGTCAGGATGTACCCAGACAGCAGAGGTCTTCTCAGTCTTTAAGTCCTCACACCTTCTTCGTCCATCTCTTAAGCCAGTGAAGTCTTAAGCCAAGAACCGTGCTGTGATGAAAGCATCCTTAGCTGGGACTCTGTCACCTAGAGGACAGGACAGAGGACAAATATGCCCCCTCCCTCACGGCAGAGAGGAGTAATTGCATATTTCATAAGGGGTCCTTAGTGTCTCCTCTAGCATCCTTAGCAGATGGTGTGACCAAAGACTGTTTAATCCTTTGCTTGAGGTCCAGCTTCAGAGTTCAAAGGAGATTTTGTCCTTTTCATTATCTGACAGACCATTTAGAGTTGGGTTTGGGTGGTCTTTGCTGACCAATGAAGACCATATTGTATGTCCCCGGTGCAGAGCTTGAAGTGGACAGTGGGCCTGCCCCTCGGTGTGTTCTAAGAGAAAGCCAAGACAGCTGGATTCAGATGGAAACCTAAGGGGCTTGTAATTAAAAGGGTGTGGTATAAACCAGAGGTCTTGGATTGGAACCTGCTAGGGCAAACTAAAAATGGACTCTTTCCACAAGGCAAACAGGAGAACCCCAGTGATGGTGGGCCACCGGGAGCTGGAAAACAAGAGATGCAGCGGGCATCTGCCTTCCCATCTCTACACACGCATCCTACCCCCAGACAAAGATTTAAGTCTGCAGCCCTGCTCCAGAGTGGAATGTTCTAGAAAGGGCCATCCCAGTATATTGGTGTAATGGACTAGGATGGGGTGTACTAAGATTTGAGGGGCACCAAAGACTGCTATAATCCCACTGCAGGGCTGAGACATTACAGTGGAATTTCTCAAGAATTTCTTAAGACACAGAGTTTTATAACTGGGCTTAGCTATGTATGCTTAGAACACACTGCCTAATGAACCCATTCCAAGGTTGACTGTATCTGAACAACCTCATTATCTGTCTAGGAGGACTCAGGGCCCTGAAGAGCAGGATGTGGGGCAGGCAACTTTTGGTGGGTGGAATAGGGAAGACATTAGGGACAAGTCTAGGCCATGCCAAATGGTTACATAATAAACATAATGATTAGGGAGGACAAATTTGGCCACTTGGCGGTTTTGGGTGGCCCACCAAGCTGCCTTAGGTCACCAGTATAATTGTGAGCAGGTGGTCTCAGGCTCTAAAAGTAAACATATGGCCACGCCTCTCCCCAACTGATGGGATAGTCACAGCAATGACAAATTACATGAGAACCTTCTAGAAGGAACAGTGCCTATCCCCTCCCAATTGTCAGGGGTTCCTAAGATCTTGATTGGTCAAGTTTTGTGTTATGTTCTCCAAGGTCTTACATTCAAGACCCTTTAAAGTCAATACTTGCTCCTAGCTCGTCCCATTCAACCCTCGGGGAGCGGTAGATGGGCTAAGCCATCCGCGAGCTGACATCAAGGCCGGGACATGGTGCGTCTGCCCAGGTGACTGAAGTTATGCCAGTCCAAACAAATTCATTGCAGGGCTGTGGAACCAACAAAAGGGTGGGTAGGAGTGGGCGGCCTCAGGCACGCAGGGCCCTAGGGAAGCAGGTTCACCATACCCTGTCATGGTTTCTTGGATGCTGGTGGAGTGGAGGTGATGCGATTGGACCAACCAGTCCACCATCCTGTGCTCTGCCAATGTGCCTAACTGCTGAATGAATGAATGAATGAATGAATGAAGTTAATGTGCTTTTATAATCAAATGTAATCAGAAGTCTACACTCAGGACCCAAGGAAGACATATTTCATTCTCTGCTGTCTTTCATTTGGTCTTATCCAGTAGGTATTTATTGGGCATCTACTATGTGCCAGGCAATATTCTAGGTTCTGGGGACACAGAGAATGCAACAAACAAACCCTTGGCTGCAGCAGGTATGAACTGGTGGGAGGACAAGCCACTGGTAGCAGCATCATGAGAAAGGCTGTGGAGGGGGAGCACAGGCCCCCTATATGCTCAGAAAAGGCCCCCCAGGAAGCCACAGTTTAGCCGAGGCCTGACAGGGGCATTAGGAGTCAGCAGGCAAAGGGGGTGGAGAGGTGGAAACAGGTAACCGGCTGTGCCTTTCAGAATGTGTTGGGGTAAAGTTCAGTATTAAAAGAGTGGGTGGCCTCTAGACATAGCATGATTTTAGAAAACAATAATAATAATAATAATAATAATAATAATAATAACAGTGATTGCTCATTGCTCTCCATCGGGAGAATTTTCACCTTCTTTTCAGGGGCTGCAGCTCTCATAGAGGAAGTGGTTCCTTTCAGAAATAGAGATTGTAATCAGCCACTATTTAGAAGTCTTCCAAAGAACTAATTTGCACATCTCTTCAGGCTTGGCCTTAACACTTCCCCCAAGCTGCGTCTATGGGGAAGCCCCGAGGAGCCTGCTGGATTTTAGAGTAAAAGAAAAGAGGAAGTCAGACTGTCCCTACAGTCAGCACACATGGTTTCTTGTTCTCAGTTCAGAAGCATCTGGAATAATCAAACTGTCTTCATTTCCAAACTTCTCTTTATTAAAAAATAAATTAAAGAGAAGCAGAAGAGTCCTGAGGTCAGTTTGCATCAGCTGTGAATTTGTGCTCTCTGAGAAGCAAGGAGCTGGAGCAGCAATCTCAGACACGGCCACCCGTCCATCTGCGGTTATGATGGATCGCCAGGTCCCCAGACCGGTGGTTTCAAAATGGTCCTTTGGTACTCTGCATTTTGCAGTGTCCCTGTGGAAAGTGCTGGCTGCAGGGTGATCTAGTCTCCCTGGTTCAACTCCAGAAAACGGTGGGGACCCCTGAAATCCTGCCCTGGATGTGTTGGCCTTCCAGAGGCCCCAGCCCTGCCCAGGAAGGCTGCTCCTCGCCCTGCACTCCCAGGTGCAACCTGCTCTTCCAGTTGCTAGAGGGGACAGGGAGAAGAGGATGGGCCAATGGCCACTGAGGAGGGCAGTGGGCAGAAAGGGGCAAGGCTGACAGCCAGTGTCTTCCTCACCCTTGAAGGGCCAGTGAAAGCAGCCCCACCCTTGTTCCCAGCTAACTGTTGAAAGGGGAGACATGGCTTAGACAAGTGCAATAGCAATTAAAGCATGAGAACAAAGCTGGGGACGCCCCCCAAAGCATTAACGATTACTGCCAGTTAATGGGAGTTTGGAGGATTTTTATTTTCCTTTTGTTGTTGCCTTTTCCTCTAATTATCACCTTCAGTTTCTAACATGGTTGTAAGAATTATCACAAGAAAGAAAAAAAGAGAGACACAGGCCAAGAGAAGTGGGCCAAGAAGCAGACACACGGCTGGCCTGGCCTGTGATAGGCCAGGGCCGTCTGAGCTGGGCTCCTGCCCGGCTTGCTCGGTCTCCTTGAGCTCCCGGCTCTGTGAACTTCAGCTGTCTCCTCTGTGCAGCGGCGCTGCGTCTCCCGTCCGGGACATCTGATCAGTTGTTGCAATGATGTAGGGGGACCTGGCACATCATGAGAGATCTTGTACACGTAGAGCAGGGGTGTCAAACTCATTTTCACCAAGGGCCACATCAGCCTCGAGGTTGCCTTCAAAGGGCCGAATATAATTTCAACTCCTTAACAGTTAAGGAGTAGTTACATTTACACAGTCCTAAAATTATTCCGGCCCTTTGAAGGCAACCGCAAGGCTGATGTGGCCCCTGGTGAAAATGAGTTTGACACCCCTGACATAGAGGATCATTTTCATCCAGTCATTGGGTACCAAGACTTAAACTGTGATTCTTCGCAGGAGAGTCACCTGAATGATTGGTTACAAATTCAGATTCCTGGGCCTGCAGCACAGAGAGGCTTTGGGAGTGGGCCCCAGAATCTGCATTCTAACAAGAGCATATATGACCCTTCACCTGCCCTGCAGATTCTTACGTTTGACGGAGTATGAGATCCAGGCACTTAAAGCAAAAGCAGCATGGCAGGAACATGAGAAGGGGACAGGTAGAGTCAGCAGTGTGCGTGGTTATATGCTCAAACAATGCGTGTGCTTACGGGAGCCCCATGGAGCTGGGGAAGGGGATGTAGGACCCGTAGGGGCGTCTGGCTGGGGAACGCCTGGTGAGCAGGGACAGAGACAGTGGAAGGGAAAGCCTGCCCCTCTCCTGGCCTCCCTCCCTGGCTGTGTGTGTCAGGTTGCTGGGCTGGTGGTCTGGGGATTTTGCACTCTCTGTTCCCTGATCCCCACCTGTGCCCACCTCCAACCCCCACCAGTGAGTGGGGCTCTAAGTAGCACTGGACTGGCTGTGCAAAGTGATGCCCTGGTCCCCTACCCTGCTGTGCTGGCTGGTGTCAGATGACAGCAGAGCCACTTGGAAAGCAAGCAGCACCAGGGCCTGCCTCCTGGGCCTTGTACTCACTGGTTTGCTTCCAGCAGACTCTGAAAGCACCTCCGCTTCGCCTGCAGTTCCTTCACACATTCATCTGAGAGGGCAGTGTGGCACGGCAGCCAGCATTTTGGGGACCACCTGCCTGGGTAGAAATCCTGTGTCTGCCACTCCCTTGCTGTGTGACCTGAGACCAGTTACTTAATCTCTCTGTTCACATGACCTCCTGCCACAGAGGGTTGTCATAAGGATTTTCACTGAGTTAATCCACACAAAAGTCTTGTTGGAAGGCTTGGCACATGGCAAGGGCTCAACAATTGTTAGTTACTGGTAACAATGATCAGTCGTTCACCAGTGAGCATTTATTGAGCACCTACCATGCTAGGGATGGAGGAGGGGCTAGAAGCATTAAGAGACCATGGCCTGGGTGTGAAACAGCTTTCTGTGGCACGGTGTGATCACAGTAGTGTGTCAAGGACACAGGTCACACCAAGTGCACAGTGACTGCTTCATTGATTGGCTGAGAAAAGACACTTGGTTTGGGCCTTGAAACAAGAGGGGACAAAACAAGAACTGTGAAATGTCCCACCGAGGATGTGACATCTCACTTGCATGCTCTGCTTTGCAAAGACGTGGGCACAGGAGGCCCCCTGACCCCTCACCCTCTCTCTCTGGGGGGCCTCCTAGGAGCAGACGGAAGGGCTCTGCTGGCTCCTGGGCTGCAGCCACCTGGGAGGGGCCCAGCCCGCCCTGTCCCAAAGCCCCTCGGAAGCACCTCCACAGCTTCCCTAGATCACTGCCGGTGCATGGATGGGCCTCTCCCCACGGAAAGGCAGCAGTTCTTCTGCATCCTTCTGAATGTGGCCACATCTGCTGTCTGCTTATGAGCTGTCTTCCCGGGGCCAGCCTTTCCTGGCTGCTCCCTTTCATCCTGTTTATACACGTGCCTTGACACTGGCCACCTCCCCCCGCATTCCAAGCCAAAGAATACAGACTGACCGGAACCTTCCTTGGAGGGCTGATGTGCTGTTCACAGAGGCTTTGGAGGGGTGGAGGGTGGGCGTCTCCATCACGCTGACCCTCGCCCTGAGCACAGTGGAGCCCAGACAGTTACTCTGCCACCATCAGTGAACAAGCAGGAAGTCCGATCCCTGAGCAAAGCCAAGCCTGAAGGAGCGCGCCCCAGAGGGTTAATATCCTCCAGCGTGTGTGTGTGGGCGGCCCTGCGCTACACTGGGACGGGGAGCCTTAAGTCCTGCTTGGTTTGGAGGCATAAAGAGAACATACCTGAAAGGAGTTTTCTCATTTTATCTTGGGGAAAGGGGTGGGGAACAGAGGAGAGAGAGAATCTAGCATCTTCCATCCTGTGAATGGGCTTCAAGCTGTGGCTCTGAGGCCACATTTATACTAGAAGAACAAGCAAATTGATGTCAGTGAGCCCTGCACCTGTCCCTGGCAGCCCGGAGACTCAGGACCGAGCACAGGGCCTCTCTGAACCTCAGTATCCTCATCTGTGAATCAGCCCCGTGAGGGCTGAGGGGATTCAGGACGTGACACGTCAGATTTCTAGCACCAGGGAGAGGTTTCTGAAATGTTAGTTCCCTTCCCTGCCCTCCCCTGCCCTGTCCTGTCTGGCGTGTAATGATCCCAAAATGTGATTTGGAATAATGAAACCGTGGCCCTCCCAAAGGAACACTCAGTCACCAAATAGTTTTGAGAGCCTGCTAGAGCGCAAGGGTACAGCTGTGAGGAGACAGGCGTGGAGCCTGCCCCTCGGTCTTGCAGCCGGCCCGCTAGCCCCTGCTGGAGTTCCCTGCCCTGGCAGGTCGGCCTCGCCCTGCCCCCTCGGGCCAGGGGCCAGAGAAAGTGGAACCGCCTCCTCAGCTCTGCTCTCTAACTCCAGGGAAGAGAATTGAACCTCCAGTGGCCAGAAGTTGAGTTCTGGGGCACCTCATGTGTCGGGGTCCTCAGGATCAGGGAGTGGTGGGTTATGGCCTCCCAGGGGTCAGTGAGTTCTGCTGGTCTGGGCCAGGCTTTGCCACGCATGTGCCCTGTGTTGGCTCACATGCCAGAGGCCAGCAGGGCTTCCCCCACACATGTCCCTACCATGGAAGGACAAAACAGAGGTACCAGTCGCCCAAGAACCTCCCTAGTCCTTGACCACATCCTGGCCAGAAACCCACCTGATGTGTTTTCCTGACTATTTTAACCCCCCGGGCGGCATTTCTATGTGGCCTCAAAATGAAATCACTGGACTTACCCTCACTTTTTAAAAAGTCATCTACCTCATTTGAAATTGACCTTCTGGCCCTAACTCTGAGCATCCCTCATCTCTTATCCCTTCTCCAGCCCCACCCTCCAGGGGGTCAGGGATGGGAGAGACCCCAGGTTGGGTGGCGGTCCAGAGTACCTGTCCCCCACATTACTAGATAGTAGAACACCCTTTGGTGTTCGGCTGCCTGAAATCACCGTCCCAATGCCCCTCATGTCAAAGAGGCCAGGTCCCTGGGGCAGCTGTGGAGTCAAGCCATTGACATCGTCCATCAATATACTCAGTGCCCCGGGTCTCTTCGGGAACCCTCCTTCCCAGATGCAGGAGCCGACGTCCAGGGCACCCGAGCAGACAGCAGTGCTGTGCCCAGAGGCAAGGAAGTGGGAAGAGGTGGGTGAGAACTCACTTTCAGATATTTGGAGTTTGAGGTTCCTGTGGGACATTACGGGTGATGACCAACGGGAGGTGAGACCATGCTTTCCGCCTTCCCCAGAGTCCTCCCTACAAAACAGTTGTCCTCATGTCTCTGAAAGGTCTGGGGAAAGAACATCCCACATGGAAGGGCAGGAAGTTCACACGGAAGAAGAACCTAGTGTGCTGTGCTCCCTGGAAGAGAGGGAGGGAGGGAGGGAGAGGAGGCTGCCAGGCAGAGGCCAGTGGCTCACAAGCTCATAGGGCAAACACCACCCAGCTGGGCTGAGCTAGAGCTTCATCCCGTGGCGTCCAACTGAGTCCCCTGTATTTCCAGATGTTTCTGGTTAGAAGTGTCTGTAAAACACAGAGAAAGTGCCCCGCCCTCTGGATGCTGGCCTGTCTGAAGTGCACCTGGGCTGACTGAGCTGGGGTGGAGCCCAGAGGAGCAGGTGGGCAGCAGGCGGGGCCCACATCCAGCGCATCCCGGGACACCTGCGTGGACAGATGGCTGTGCACCCATGTGCAGTGTTAGCGCCAGTGAGCGCTGTGCTCTGCCCTGAGCTGGCCAAGGTGGGGCTTCCTGGAGGCTGGTTCAGTTCTGACCTCCACCCAGGTGCGCAGTTTCCTAAACAAAGCTGTGGATGTGCTATGCTCGAAGTCAGTGTAAAACACCCTGAAAATCCAATTTGCCAAAGCCAAGGGAAGAGGTGTCCTTCTACTGGGTGAGGCGTCCTCACTGTGGGTCTTGATAGAAACAGAACATGGCTTCTGGGGACAAGGAGGCAAAAACCATGCCACAGGGCTCACACCGTCAAAACTGGTAGTAACTTTGAGAAGAAAATTTGATTTCCCCTTCACACCATTTACGGATGATTTTTATGGGAGGCACTACGTAAGCAACCACTGGTGGGAATTTTAAGAACTCTGGGAAAGGTATTCAGTCAGAGCCTCCTTCCTGAAAGTTTAGTTCGGTAGTCACTCCCCAAATGCCTTCATGCACCCAGAATTCACGCCGGCCCCTGTGAAGTAGATCTGAGCTGTGGGTCGGCTGTGGGGCAGTTGCCGGCTTGGGGCTGAGGATCCATGCTCCAGACCTGGACCGCCAAGGTCAAAGCTGAGCCTGCAGGTGAATTTGTAGTTTTCTGTTGTCAGGCTGCCTTAGTGTTGTGACTTGTTCATGAATGGTCAGTTGGTCCAGACTGTTCTAGATCATTCTGTCTTATTCCAGACCCTACACTGACCCTTTGCCCAGCACCTTCCTCAGAGCGGTACCAGAGACAAGAGACTGGGGGTATTTCTGCTGCCTTTTGAGGGATTAGTTTTTACGTGTTTCCAAAGAAAGGAGAAACAGAGGAAAAGGAATCCTTTCCCTGGTGGTTTTGTACCCAGGGTCCAGCTGGAGAATGTGGCGAGCAGGGGAAGTGAGAGGTGAGCCGTGGAGAAGGGAGGGCCATGGCTCCCTCCCCTGGGGTGGCTGTGGTGGCCTGTCCCCACCTGTCACCAGGTGCCTTTGTTTCCTGGAGCTGAAGGGCCTCAGAGGGAGATTCAATCACTGCAGGAAGTAGATGCATTCCTTGAAACGCAGCTCCCTCCCCTGAGACCCTCTATTCCGAACCTCTCTGTTCATTGCTTTGGCTCAGAGAATGCCACTTAGTGTATAAAAAAAGATTCCCAGTGGCCCTCCTTGCCCCACGGTGTAATTATGTCTGTAAAGCTTCCTTTCTGGAAGGCCTGGCGTGTGGGCTGCCTCAGCCCACCGTGGGCTCCAGTGGCTCCTTCAGCTTCAGCAGGTGGGCCTGTCCCTGTCACTTGGGGCACACAGCTTGTGCAGGATAATCCATGGAGCCCGACCCAGAGGTGCCCTGGTCTCCTTACCACTGCATCCGCACTTCCTACTCCCCCTCCCCATGCCCTGCTTCTCTTGCCCAGCTCACAACTCCTGATCTCCCCAGCCTCGCAGGAACACTCTTTTTGGGGAAATCATTCCTCACCATGGAAGGGCGTTGCCTGCACTCTGATCCGCGCACCCACCGTGTGAGACAGATAATGAGCTCCCAGGTTACTGAGCACTTGACATGCTGGAGTGAATACTACAACTCACCTGATCTTTTTGCCACCTGTGAGGCAAGGGCTGCCCATTTTGCAGATGGGAAAATAGAGACCTGCGGAGGTTAAGAAAGCCCCAGGCCACTAGGCTAGCAGGTAATAGATTTGGAAGTCTGACACCGGGTATTCCCAATAATCCCTCTGTTAGCACCTGTCACCTGCCACACTGACTGCATTGTAAGGCTTTCCTTTCCTCATCTGGGGCCTGTTTGAATGGGAGACTGCTCCCTGAAGACAAGCCTTATCTCGATTTGCATTAGCCTCCTTCAATGGGAGGAGGCTACCCCCCTACCCTGCCCCAGTGCCTTGCTGCCAAGTTTTGGTGTCCCTGCCAGGGATGGAGAACAGGGCCAGGAGGTCAGTGACCTGTTGGGCAGTGGGAAAGGGGTGAGCTGAACCATCCAAATCCCACCGAGGGGCAACATGGGACCTGCAGGCTGCAAGCTGCAGGCTGGGTCAGCTGGAGGCTAGGAACAACCGTGTGCCTACCCAGCAGAAGCCGGATGTCAGAGCCCTGCTACACTGCTCAGGAGCCTGCCATGTGGGCACTTGCAGGCCTAAGCTTCCTCTCCTGCTGAGCCCTAGCTCACCACTGTTTGACCTCTGCTCTGGGCAGGCAGGGGAAGTGAAAGGACAAGTGACAACAGCCGTTCTCCCTCCTTGTTGGCAGGCCCTTAGGGCAGAGGTCTAGTAAAGGAAGGTGAATGCAAAGGATTTCTTCCTCATCCCATTATCATATGGGTGATGCTTTGGGGGTGTTGAACATAAAGAAAGCTATTTTCACCATCACATAGAACACAGGCAGCAAACACAAGGCTGGAGGGCCAAATCTGGCCCTCCACCTTGTTTTATCTGGCTGGCACCTTATTTCTACCTGATGGCACCCTCTTTTTCTCTAGTTAAGGAGTAGTTACATTTATACAGTCCTAAAATTACATTCGGCCCTTTGAAAGCAACCATGAGGCTGATGTGGCCCCCAGTGAAAATGAGTTTGACACCCCTGACATAGAAGCTTAGGAAGTCAGTGCTATCCTATATGCCCATTTTACAGGTGAGAATACTGAGGCCCATTTGAAGTAACTTGCCCAAGGTCCACAACCAGTAGGTGGTGGAGCCAGATTTTAACACCAGGCTGCCAAGCCACTCTGCCCCTTGATGGAAGGGTCTCAAAATAAAGAAGACCTATATTTTTCCTCACAGGAAAGAATCTTTAACTGTGATTATTAGTTGCCTGTGCATGAAGAGCAGCTGCAGGTCAGGGGATTTGCTTTTTTTTTAAAAAAAAGATTTTATTTATTTATCATCAAGGTTTGAGAGAAACACTGATCAGTTGCCTCTCACACCCCGCCAACCAGGGGCCTGTCCTGGAACCCAGGCATGTGCCCTGACTGGGAATTGAACCAGTGACCTTTCAGTTTGCAGGACGATGCTCAACCCACTGAGCCACACCAGCTGGGGCTGTAGGCACAAAGTTATTCGCCCTTTTCTAAGTCCTGCAAGTACTGGGCACTGAGTGCCTGGCACTTGGGATACAGAGATGCCCAGGACCTGTCCTGATGCCTGGAGGAGGGAAAGGAAGTAAACACACATTGTTCATGGCGATGTAACTGTGATCAGGGCAGAGCAGCTTGACACAAAGGAGTCAAGGTGGTGGGAGTGGCTCTCTTGGGGCCCCAGGTATGTTGGTGATTGTGGTGGGGGGACAGGAGTAACCTCCTGGGCAGGGGTTTGGGGCCCCATCCTCAGAACTGGCTCAGCCTCTCCTGTTTTCAAAAGAAGGAAGCACACAACATGCAGAACGAAAACCCAAGACAGTGGCTCACAAGTACCTTCTGAACAATAGGGAAATGAGATATTGTTAAAACGTGCTCCTCGATGAAGACATCAGTTGACCTTTTTGGATATCTCTCAATTCATAGTTTGCTTGGAAAGTCCATGCATACTGGACAGTCTGCTGATACATATGAATAGCTAATCTGTACATGTCCAGAAAACTGCTCTTAGACGATCAATTTGCTAAATGGCTGCCAACCCGAGTTGCCCCCATTTGGTTCTGTCTCCTATGTCTGCGAGAGATTGAATCGCCAAAACCAGGCATTCTGCACAGGTGACAAATGTGTTTGATTAACTGCAGAACCCGCTCGTGTGAGAGCAGTGCTCCATCAGCAGTTTTCAAAACGGGACGCAGGACCGCCAGCCTTGCAGGACCACTCTGGGGCGGTGGTCAAGAGCGGGTACCGAGGGCAGCCAGACCCACTGAGTCGGAATTTCTGAGTACCTATTAATAGCACATAGGTAGGAATTCATGGTTTACCAGAGTTCCCCTGTGATTCTTACATACACTAAAGGTTGAGAATTGCTATGGGACAGAACAGTGTGCTCATTAACTGCCGGCCAAGTATGAAGCAACCCTCTAATATTTACGATCATAAAGAGAATTACTATCTACTGAGTGCCTGCTGTGTGCCGGGCACCACACTAGTGCTTTCCTTACGGGCTCTCATTGAATCCTCGAAACGACCCAGAGCAGTAGACACTATTGTTGTCCCCACTTTACAGATGGGGAAACTAAGACTGAAGAGGTCAAATGATTTGAGCAAAATATGAGTAGTAGAACATTCTGGTGAGTCTGGAAAGAGAGTCAGGAAGAGAGTCCATGGAGCCAGTTGGTCCAAGAAGGGAGAGAGCAGATGGAAAAGCTGGGGGGGAATCATAACACCCTGTCCCCAAATAGCATTGCCCTGCGGCCAGCTCATCGGAGTGGGACGCTGTCGGCCTTGAGGCTGCACAGTGGAACCCTCCTCCCCACCCTCCCGCCAGCAGTCAGCATCAGTCAGCAGGTGCACATTCTGCCCACCCTCCGACTTCCGATTTCCCAGGAAATCCAGCCTCTCAAGCTGCGTGGGAGCAGTGTCCCTTCCCCACCATTGTCCCTGTTCCGGGCCACCATTCATCGGAAGGCAGTCCAGCTTGGCAGCCACCCCATTCCTATTCCTGTGCCCCTTCCGCACCCTGCTCAGGCCTCCGGAAGCCCAAACAGCTGATCTCAGATGGAAATGAGGCCTTCTCACCGCACCTGGCTGGGCTGCGGGGGAGCCCTGGCAGCACGCACCCCCATGCCAAACCCTCCCAGGCCAGCCCTTGGCGCCTGTACATTGTCTTGTGATTCCCCTCCTCCTGCTGCCTGGCCTCACCAGACGGGTGGAAAGTACCAGTTTCTCTCTTCATCAAAGGCTGTTGTGGCCACCCAGAGCCCATTTCTACCCGACACCGAGAACCAGCTGCCTCTCTCTCGGCCTCTGGCTGCTGGGCTGATGCTGAATCTCTTGCACAGTTGCAGGATTGGTGCTCAAAACCCTCTGTGAGAAAATAGGGTGGGCTGCAGGAGGCACCAGGAAGCCTCCACAGTCTCATCAGCCATTCAGTGGCCTTTAAAATCCCTGCCATCCCCAAGTCATTCGTTCCCGCGTGCCTTCATCCATTCGACAAAGCCTTAAGTGTCTAGTATGTGCCCGGCACTGGGGAACACAGGAGTGAACAAAACAGTGAGACTGCCTGCCTCTCAGAGTTCACATTCCAGAAGGCAGAGACACATAGAATAAGCACGTGAGTTGCGATGTAAGCACGTAAGTGTTTGAAGGAGGCAAGTGTTACAAAGAAAGCTGAAGCAGGGAAGGGATGCAGAGAGCCGAGATTCCACTGGTGTCTCTCAACAATGGCAGCTGACTGTTAGCTTTCCTGGTCGCATTCTGGAACTCCTGCAGTCCGCCCAGTTCCACCGGCTCCCCTCCGCACAACTGCCTACTGGTCCCGTTAACTGAGCACTGAGCGAGGCAGCGGGGCTGCAGGCTCCAGGAGGGCCCCCTCCTTCCTGGCCGCCCTACCCTCACATGTCTGGAGGAGGGTGCCAGCTGGTGGCCCACCGGCAAACCCAGCCCCAACAAGTAGGGTTTGGCCCACGCCATTTTTCAAAAATGTGTTTTTTAATTGTAGCTAACACTTAAGAATGCAGAGATTACACATACAATCTGGTTTACTGGCTTCTCTCCAGAAATTGAAAGATCTTGTAAGACCAGAACCCCATTCCCTCATGACTACACAGGTGAGATTTCAGTGGCCTCTCCCTGCCTTCAAGTGGCCCGGGGACTCCCAGCTGACTCCAGGGGCCATTTGAGTTTGTGTCCCTAACCAAGGTCGTCAAATGGAAACCCTGAATACAAAAGAAGTCCCTTGACCACAAGCCTAAAAGAACCTTCCACTCATTTGTTTCTGCCCACAGAGCTCCCAAGGTGAGCCTTACCTCACCGATATTATCAGCTGAGCCTGGTCAGCACCCAGCCCTGGGTCACCCAGCATCTCCTGCACCCCTGCCTCACCTTCTAGGGCTCAAAATGCTTCCCATCCATTGTACCTTCTCCTTCCGTTTGCTTTGGGAAGGTAGCAAAAGCTCCTGCAGAGGTGCCAGCCTTGCAATCAAACAGGCGTTTCCCTTGTGACAAGTTCAAATCCTAAGAAACCAGTTTCCCTGGCCATGTTCATGTCTGTTAATTGGAATCACGTCTTCCCTAGAGCCTTTAAGTTTTGCATCAGGTTCAGACCAGACTATTTCTATAAAGGCCCAGTATTTTTCTCCTTTCTTTTCTAAACATGAAAGTTTATTTTAAGCATTCTGTAATTCCCAGTGGTTCACTATGGACGCACCCAAAGACTTCTGAGAGCTGTGGCTCTCTGGACCTTTGACCTCTGGCCCTACGAGTGGAAAGTCCCTTCCATTAAATCTAGAGGGCAGGAAGGTGAACTTGCCTAAGATCACACGCAGGTCACTGCTGAAATCCAGTCTGTGCTTTAGTTTATAGCTTCCGGCCTTGGAGCCGTGAAGGCGGTGGTCCCCGCGGGCAGCTTTGGAAACCCCCAAGGAGCTGAGCACACCCAGAGTAAGCCCACCCTATCTCAGAGGTGGGCCCAGGCCCTGCTGGTGTTTAGAGCTCCCCTGCGATTCCCAGTGAGCAGCCAGGGTTGAGACCCATGATTGCAGGGGCTGTCCTGGAGCCGGTGACTCCCAGTGGGTCTGTGGGCCCTGGGGGTCCACAGACCATGCACAGGGCATGGTCTGGGAGCACGGGCTTCCTGGATGTGAACCCTGGCCCCAGTTTCTAGCTCCCTATCTTGAGCTAGTTACGTATTCTCCCTTCACCTCGGTTTTCCCATCCGTAACTTGGGAATGCTAATGTTATTTAGAGTGCTAATGATGTCCTAGAGCGTGAGGACAAACAGTGGCTGGAATGCAGTACATGCTCAGTAAACAGCAGCTAGTGCGCTATGTCTGCTGCGTGTCTCCTGCTGCTGTGGGTGTGGGTTTGCCAGTCATTCCTCATGACTTGCCTTTTTGTGAGACTTCAGGAATTTCTGTACCAGCAAGAAATGTAACAGAATCACAGCAAATCAGGCTATCAGGTTCTCCTCTTTCCCTCCCACCCAGTTCTAAAATCAACAGGGCGACAACCAGGCAACTGAGAGAAGGTTTTTTTGCAGTAGGATTTCCAAGTCGAGAAACCGAGGCTGGGTCCACACTACCGGATGCTAATGGCAGATCTCACTAAGCCTCCCTCACTTGACACCTCCAGATTTACCTTTGTCTCTGGGTTTCCACTTCTCGGGAGGCTGCTCCTCCTTCGCTTTGGGTTCTGGTGTCTGAGAGAAATTGTAAACACCGCAGAAGATGTTTTAATTTAAGGGAAACCAGCTCTTCTGCCTTTTAAGATGAAACACAGTAAAGTTTGAAAGACTTTTTTTAAACAGTTCCCTAACTTTCATACTTAAACTAATTATAGATGCCTTTTCAAAATGCCCAAATTAAAAATAGACATCTAAACGAGAAGGCAGGACATAGCCCAGAGCCTTAGCGTGTTCACAGTTTCCTAGAATCAGCCCTTGCTCTGACCTAATTTATACTTTTGGGAGATGAAAGGGAGGTGGAGGGAGTCGAGGCCAGGACTGGAGGCAGATCTAGGAGACTCTTGGCAGCAGACAACGAACCTGGACTTCATGTTCTGTGATTAAGAATAGCTATGGATGGGTCAGAGATGTTGCATCACAGTCACTTCCTCATAGTGTAATGGATGCTGTGGTTCTCAAAGCGTGGTCCCCGCACCAGCAGCATCAGCCTCACCTGGTGGGATGGGCTCCCCGCAACCCCAAGTTCGTATGTTGAAGTCCCATTCCCCCAGCATCTGTGAATGTAACCAGACTTGGAGACATGACCTTTAAAGGGGTGATTAGCCCTGGCCGGTGTGGCTCAGTTGGTTGGGTGTTGTCCTGCAAACCAAAGGGTCGCTGATGCCTGGGTCACAGGTTCAGTCTCCAGCAGGGCGCTGTTTCTCTCCCTCTCTTTCTTCCCCCCTTTCCCTCTCTGTAGTCAATAAAAGAAAAAACAATTTTTAAGAGGTGATTAAGTTCAGTCCAATTGGACAGGCCCTAATCCAGTAGTGTCCTCATAAGAAGAAAGAGACAGCAGGCACCAACGTGTGCGGAGGGGCAGCCACATGAAGAGCAGCAAGAAGGCGGACGTAGGCAAGCCAAGGGGAGAGGCCCGGAGGAAAAGAGAGAGGCCTAAGGAGAGAGGCCCGCCCACACCTCCAGAACTGTGAGAAAATCCATTTCTGCTATTTAAGCCACTCAATGTATGTGGTATTTTGTTCTGGCAGCCCTGGCCAACTAGTGCACTTGGGAGCTTGCTAGAAATACAAATTGCTGACCTACTAAATCAGAAACTCAGGGTGGCACCCAGCAAACTGTATCTTAACAAGCCCTCCAGGTGATGTCCGCATGTGCTGATGGTTGAGAACCACTAACATGAAGGATTAATACTTGGCGGTAGTGAGTCCCCCCAAAATGTTATGTGGTTGGAAGTATGGGCTGGTCTGTTAAAAATGTAAGCCTTCTTTTAGTAGGTTCTGGAGAAGTTCCAGTAGGTTCTTTAATGAGATGGTGTATATGAAAATATTCTGTAAATGCCAGAATGTCCTGTGACTTTCGGCGGTAATGCATTGTAACATTGGTATTCAGTCAGCTGGGGCAAGCCACCCTCTGAATACTCCATCCCGAGCAAACGGAACCAAGAATCTCCCTCCCTGACCAGAATTCCCACATTGCTTAAAATCTTGTTCATCTTTCCTGAGCTCCCCCAAAGCACTTGGAATGCTTCTTCATTCCAAGCACAAAAACAAGATTTAATCACATGTCCCCTTTTGCCCCTGCTACTAGGAAGCTCACAACCAAGAGAGAGCCTTAATCACAGCCCTCATAGTTAGTATGTTTGCTTTTTCCCTATTTCAATTTTATACTGCACGTATGTCCTTTGTTACAGTTGCTTCAAATACCTTTGAGAAAGAAATCTAGAAAAGGAGTGAAAGGAGAAAGAGATTGATCTCACAGCTCTCAGAAAATTAGCAGATCAACAAACCTCTGCTTTGTGAAACTGGTAAAACATGGCTGGAAAAGACAGGTGTTCTTTCAGTGACAAGGGAGCAAACTGCTCTTCATTGATGAGTCCTCTTCATGGCCTTGTCTTCCTGTCGTCCCATTGCTGTGGGTCCCTTGGATAGTCCCCTAATATTCAGGGAACTCGTTCATTGCTGAAGAGTTGTTACCGTCACAGAAGCTCCTGTGAGCCCTGCTTGGGGACCAGTGTGGAAGTGACGTGACTGGATTCGCATTTTTTTTAAGATTCGAAATCGCTGTTTCCCTGTGATTTCTTACATGCTGTTGGTCATACAACAAACATGGAGATAACCTGGAACAGCTTGGGGCTGCTATCAGAAATCTCTCCTGCCCCGTTTTGGCAGGGTGGTGAGGAATTACTCTCTTCCTCTCACCTGTCCAGGGCTCCCCTTAACCAGGTTTCCTAAATCAAGGCACAGGGGTCCACAAAAGTAACTACCAGCGATCTGGAGTTCTGTATGAAAATCGTATAAACTTTGTATATTTATTTTGCTGATAAGATTTTGAAATTAGTCAAAGCATTTCTGGATTGTCGGGCAACCGTTCTAGTCCTTGCTGGTGAGCTCACAGCACTTGCATCCGTTCACAGTCCTGGTGGCTGCGTGCACGCCCGTTCTCATTATCTTGGGCTCATTAGTAACAGGCAGAGACAAAAACAGATAAATGACGAGTTTGTACCAAGTAAAGGTCATGTCATGTCCCAGGGACTAGAAGTGAGAACACGGTGGGGAAGCGGAGTCCTCAGGCAGCACAGCAGAATAGCACGGGGCAAGGAATCTGCCCGGAGCCGACAGCAAACACCCGACAACGAACACCCGACACGCTTCACACAGGGCTTCAGTCCCAGTGACACAGCATCATCCGTTAGGTTGCTGTCGTTCATTCCCAAAATGCTTATGTTTGTTTTGGATCACGTATACCTTCTTTTATAGTAAGTTAAATCAACACTAGGCTGAAATTATTTTAAAATAAAAAGTTAAAATTAAAAAAAATAATAATTAAAATGGTTTGCTAAAGAACATTCAACACTAGGGCCCAGATGAACATCCTCCTCCTCTGAGAAGGGGCCTGGCTGTGTTTCCCGACCGAGAACACGCTTATTCTCCTGACACCCGGCCCAAGTCCTCCTGAGGGAACGTGCATGCCTCGTTGCCACCGGTGTACCATTTGCCACCTCAGCTGCCAAGAGAAAGGGGGAAGTGGAAGGGAAAGAAACCTCAAATACCGCATTTCAAAGCCCCACGGAGCTGTTTTCTGTCTCTGTGATTGGACGTAAGGTGATACGGTGGCATCGTTCCCGTTTTTCATGCTGTTGTGGTCCTGAGTGCAGTGTTGAATGACACGCCACCTCCCTGGGGATCGGGAAGGCCAGAGAACTGTCTCCAACCAAAAGGAGCTGAGAAAAAAGCGGGGGTGGGGGGATCCCCTTGTTTCTCTGCTCATTTAGTAATTTATTGCCTTCAAAACTGTCCATAGTGATTCAAATGGGCAAAATTGATGGGCCCTATTTCCTTCCCGGTCCTTCTATTTCCTTTAGGACAGTTTGTTGTTGTTGTTTTAAGTGGCATGAATGTTCCTCTTAAGGTAATGAATACATGTGCTAAGAAGACAGGAAATTCAAAAGTCAGGGTTTTCTTATTCAAAATAAATATTAACCAAATTCCATGACCTGGGGCTGGCCTGCAACCATAGGGTGTCTCCACCCCGGGAAAGTCTCTGGGTGTCGGAGACCAAGAGGCGGGCACTCCAAGGTGGTGTGGTCTCCTGTTTCCTATTCTTGGTGGTTTGTGAGAACTGGTTCAGCCTAGAAGTGAATGGCCTTTGGGGAGAAACGTTTGCTCCTCAAATTCAGAGGTGCACACACACCTTCCCGACGGAGGCTGCCAGCAGTGCCTCCTGGATTGGGAGCCCTGTAGGAAGAGGCTGTATCTCCCAGCGGAGCCAAATAGAGGGCCTTGTGCATTGTAGATCTGCACATGTCTGAATGGATAGATGGATAATGCAGAGACAAAAAGCTCAAAGCCAGTACGTGCAAATACCCGCACATTTTGGTCGCAGTTGATATAATCCAGACTGCCTTATGCACCAAAGCAAATGTAATAACTAACGTAACCAAAGCCCAGGACTTGGGGGGTTGGGGTCTGGTTTCAACAACATATGGACCTAGGTATTCAGATGATGTCACCAGGAATACATCCCTCTGTCTTTCTACTCCATTCCCTTCATTCCCAGTCTAGCTCTCCCTTCATGGTAGCCCTCCTCCCCGTCCCCAGGCTCCAGGTGCCATTCTCATTCCTCAGCAGCTTGAGAGAAAAGGGAACTGAGAATGGAGAACAGATTCCCAGAGGAAACTTGAGACACTGATACCAGAGGGAGCAAAAAGCAACAGATGTCCACAATGACAGGCTTATAGAAAAAGCAGTTCCCCTTGCATTAAAATAGAGCAACCAAATGCCAGACGTCCATCCTTTCTTTGCACTTCACTCAAGAAGATGGAGTGCTGCCCATCGGGGGAGAGTGCAGACCTGAGTTGAATACTGACTCTGTCTGTTGCTCGCTGTGTGATCTCACGCTAGTAACTTAACCTCTCTGAGCCTCACTTTCCTGTTTCTTCCTAGCTAGACTGGAAGCTCCATAAGGGTAGTTACCTCACTGTATGTTTTACTACTGCATTCCCAGTGCCTGGCAGCACATGGCCTGGCACAATGGCAAGTACTTGATATTATTAAATAAATCAACAACGGCTCAAATTTGTTACACAGAGAAAAGGAAAACGATATATATGTAGCTCTCGTAAAACGCCAGTCACGTGGAAGGTGGCGAATAAGTGATGAAGTTGATCATTCTATGATTCTACAAAGGAAGGATGGTGGCACAAAGAGCAGAACTGGCTGGTGGAAAATAAGAAATGCAGGCGTAGGCCGCTTGGTGTGGTCCACTGCTGCCTTGGTGGCCTGCGGTGGCCGTCACAGTTATGGATGTGGAAAAGTGGAAATATCCCTCATGAGTACTGAATTGCTATTCCTCTTGTGTCCCCTCTGCAGCTGGAGCTCTCCAACACCGCGGTCCTGCACCAGATGAGGCGGGACCAGGTCACAGACACGTGCCGGGCCAACAGCGCCATGAGCCGCAAGCGGCGCGTGCTGACGCCCAACGACCTGAAGCACCTGGTGGTGGATGAGGACCACGAGCTCATCTACTGCTACGTGCCCAAGGTGGCCTGCACCAACTGGAAGCGGCTCATGATGGTCCTCACCGGGCGGGGCAAGTATAGCGACCCCATGGAGATCCCGGCCAACGAGGCACACGTCTCCGCCAACCTGAAGACCCTGAACCAGTACAGCATCCCAGAAATCAACCACCGCTTGAAAAGCTACATGAAGTTCCTGTTTGTCCGCGAGCCCTTCGAGAGGCTGGTGTCGGCTTACCGCAACAAGTTCACCCAGAAGTACAACACGTCCTTCCACAAGCGCTACGGCACCAAGATCATCAAGCGCCAGCGGAAGAACGCCACCCAGGAGGCCCTGCGCAAAGGGGACGACGTCAAGTTCGAGGAGTTCGTGGCCTATCTCATCGATCCGCACACGCAGCGCGAGGAGCCCTTCAACGAACACTGGCAGACCGTCTACTCCCTCTGCCACCCGTGCCACATCCACTATGACCTCGTGGGCAAGTATGAGACGCTGGAGGAGGATTCTAATTACGTCCTGCAGCTGGCGGGAGTGGGCAGCTACCTGAAGTTCCCCACCTACGCCAAGTCCACAAGAACTACTGACGAAATGACCACAGAGTTCTTCCAGAACATCAGCTCAGAGCACCAAACGCAGCTGTACGAAGTCTACAAACTCGATTTTTTAATGTTCAATTACTCAGTGCCAAGCTACCTGAAATTGGAATAAAGGGGGTGGGGGGAGTGAGGGAGAGAATTGTGCTTTTTAATTTAAGATTTTTATTTGTCAAAAAGAATTATATGAATATTGGGTTATTTTGTAAATTAATATTTCTTTGGGGGTGATGCTGCGAGCAGCATAGTGAGAATTATTTAAAGCCCTTAGTAGGGAAGGACAAGCCGTCTGGGCAGGGGAGCAGGGTGGGGTCCCTGCTTTTAGACGTGAATACTGCAACACTGTCTCAGAGTCTCCTTGTGTTCTGGTGAATTCCATGAAGTGTGCATTCCACAAATTCTAATTAATATTATTTATAGTTATTTAAACATAGTCTCTGTATAGATTTCATTTTGTGGCAGCAAGAGTCCAATGTCTCTGCATAAGGAATCTGTGTTTCACTGTTCACTTGCTCTGGCTCATCTGGGGGTGTGAATGTCCCCACTCGCCGCTCAGAGACTCACTGTGTGGTGACAGCCGTTGTGATGTGTGCTGATGCCACCGTGCTTGAAATTCTGCTAGAACTAAATGGAAAGAGGCACCTTTGCAAGGGACAGATTTCAAACCAATTTTCAATCAACCCAAAAGTCCCTTGCCCTAAGGAAATGTGATTTTTGTTTAACCGAAGAAGAGAACTGATTGTAGCTTTTTTTTTTTCTTTTCACCAGAATTAGTAGTCTGCTAGAATAGGCTTTTCTCAATAAATTTTTAACTGGCCGTGCCAGTTGTGATGAAGGTGAAGTGGCTGTTGCTTTATAGTCAGCAAGTATTTATCGAGCAACTACTATGTGCTGGGCCTCATTCTAGACCCAGCACCTAGAGCCCTGAGCAATGCCAGTAGTCTCAGCCCTCAGGAAGCTTTACATGGTCACAGAGTCTCCAGCTTGACAATTAGCAAACCCCTAAGATTTTAGACTTAACATGTGGTTTGGACTGTTCATAAGCAGGTCCATGACCCCTACAAATCTGCATCTTTCTATGACCCAAATTCAAAAACCACATGCTTGGAGCAGGCCACTGAACTTGGTGGGTAATCCAAGCTCAATGCCCAGCATAAAGGGCGGCAAAAATGTTTCTTATGTGCCTGGTCTAATTTATTGGTAGTGCCTGCCTTTAAGCCCCAGAACAGATTGACCAGGCATAGCATGGGAGAATACTGTGATTGATTAGTGATGTCTGCTCTGGGGGGAGGGAAAGGAAACGTGAGCTGCATTGACTGCGTCCTCCTGTCATCTCCAGCCCAGTAGCCTCCTTGTAGAAGTGTTGTTTTCTAACCTTGCCACATAATACCATGGTAGGATTCCTATACTCGGGGATCTGCAATGGTCCAGCGTTCCTACCCCTCACAAAGGTCAGGGGCAGCCTCTTGACCACACACACGCACATGTGCACCTGCTCTCAAGTCCTCCCAAGGCTAAAAGGACATCAGCACCTTTGTGAGCGTCATGCATGAGCAGCAAGGACAGCCTTCCGTGATGGTAAGTCATGCCCCCTTCCCTCTGGAAGGCTGCAAATGTTCACTTCCTGTTCCTTGCTAATTACCACCTGCACACACTCCCCATTTCCAGCACTCAGTTGAAATTTGAGCTGCATCCCTCTTACAGCTAGTGATTGAGTTGGTAGCAGATACTGTATATAATAATAATAATTGTTCTAATAATAGGGGGTGGGGTGGGGTAGGGTGTGGGTAAATTTTGCTTTTCATTTTTTTGTTTGATGCAGTACATAGCCAAGGGGTGAGAAGAATGTTCTAAAACAAACCAAAAAAATGGATGATTTATTCACAGAAATTATTAAAATTGTATGTTAAAGCTCAGAGCCAGCCCAGTGAGCAGAAGCTGCCATATCTCACTGAGAAAATTATTTTATTGAATGTGAGTGAGGTGGGTACTGGAGAAGGTGGCCGGAGCCATTTATAAATGCTGTGTACCTCCTTCCAAGCTCTCTCCCCTTGCGAAGGGTGCGGCGACTCTGCCCTTGGTGGACAGAAATTGATGCAGCCTGTTTTACCAAGCAGAGTGACCTTTTTGAGCTGTCCCTGGAATTGGGAGTCTGGACCCTATTTCCAGGCAGAGGACACTGTCCTCAGAAAGAGGGCTTCTGCTGATGAGACAGGTTGTCCAGCGTTTTAAATATATACTCTGTAGAACACAGGTTCTAAGGGATGTCAAGTTTGTGTGGTGCGAAATAAGAGTTTTGGGGTCACGTGTTCTTGGCAAACGAAGTGAAGTGGGTTTCCTCTCTGCAGGACTTTTCAGAGCCTTGAAGGTGCGCTGTGCACTGTGAATTCCCAAGAGCGTCATTGAGTCTGTAGCGTTCCTGACCTTACGTGACCGAGACAACCTGTTTTGCAGATCATCTCATGGGCTAGTGTTCCACAGAGTACACTTTGGTTAGGTTGGTTTAGCCCATCTGAGGTCTTCCAGGACAAAAGCTTCCTCTCTTACCCTCCCTCCAAAAAACAAAACTAAAGCAAAAAAATCAAAATAAAACAGCGCCCCAGTGGCCAAGCAGCAGAGGTACTTTATCAAATGAATTCACCTGCAGCGGTTCTAATCCTGGATTCTGCCACAGGCAACGGTTCCATCCCTCCCAAGCGGAGTGGAGGAAAGTTTGGGGTGGTGTGGACAGAAGGAAGGGGGGAGGGCATGAGGCCACCGTGGTCCCCCGATGCCTCAAGCCTTAGATTGCTCGATGCAAGCAGAGTGAGCGCAACCCTTGACGAGTGCTCCTTCAGTTCCAGAGGTTGGAATTGTTCGCTGTGTGCCGTTTGGTCCCTCAGTGGGAATTCACTTAGGTTTCCTGAGTTTTGCTTTTCCGTGTCTGCCTTTGATCGGCTCTGCGAGCGAGCTCAGTGCTGCGTGCAGCTCGCCTTCTTGTGTCCATCTGCCTCCTGTCTCTGAAGTGAGTGAGGAAGAGCGTCCCTCGGGGGAGGATCCATCAGTATGGTTCTGCAACGAGGGACTCTTTCTCGTGTTGTGTTTTGTATTCATATTTTATTTTCTAATGGTATAAATTTTTAAAAAATTGATTCACTGTTTTTGCAGAATGTAGAAAGTATTCTGTGTCCTTGGTTAAAAAGAATTCATGAGTGGAAATGCGCCTAGGAAACAGGAGTTTGTAGGGTTTTTTCTGTTTTTATTTTGTTCATTTTTTTAAAGAAAACTTTTTGAAAATGTTTTCTACTGCATGCTTAGCTGGAGAAAAGTACCGGCAGGTGTCCCATCTCCGAGCCACCTTTCAAGGGTGCTGCTGCGTTTTCAAAACCAGGTACAGTCAGGGTAGTATTTACAAAGACATTCCCGCTTACCTTATCCTTTTGGTTGGAAAACTCTAGAATGCTAGTCACAGCATTGGAATCTCTGCAGCTTCTCTGGACCCCCCTCTCTGCCTCCCCAGCCGGTCTGGGAAGAAGGGCAGTTTGCTGACCTGTGGTGTCTCAGAGGGGACCGTCCTTCCTACCTGTCCACCAGGTGAGCTTCCCCGTCCTACTTGCTCAGGATCTGGACGCCACAGGAAAACAGCAGGCGGTGGTCACTTCTGTTGGGCCAGTGCTCCCAGCGGCAAAGCCCTAGAAACAAGGGTCTGAAGGGTCTGGAAACCCTACTAGTAGAAAATTCCCTCAACAAAAGCGAGTCCCTAGCACACTTAGCTGGTGGAGTCTGCACCAGCGCTGAGGCAGTGGTTGCAAAAGTCCCTGTTCTAACCTGGCAAGAAGCCGAGGGGACTCTGTCCCTGTGGGTGGTGCTCGGAGCACATCCCTCAGCCCAGTCCTTCCCTACGCGCGCACACACGCACACACACAATCGAAGCTGTCCCGTTCTGTACAATCCTGGAGAGCAGGAGCCCTTCCTTACCCACTCCTACGTCAGCAGGACTGACCTCATCGCTCTATCGCTCTCCCATGTTCCTACAGCCAGCATTTCCTCCGGCTCTTTCCCATCACAACCAATTGGACCCTATGAACAGGCAACAGGACCTTCTGCGACCAGCTTGACTGCTGGCCGTTAACAGGCGCATTTCACTCGGCTTCTCTTTGTCAGGTGCCAGTGGGGCTGCTCGTACCCTTTTCTTATGAGCGTGCTCAGTATGGCATCTGGACATACAGTTCAACATCTTTGTGGAGTGTGACTTGTTTTACATATTTGTATGCAGTAGAGGGCTTATGTAGAGGGCTCCCTGTATCTTACTGTGTACTGTTCAAGAAAGCCGAATTCCACATTGCCAACAAGAGCATGACATGTTCATGAACCTTCCTCCAGGAAAAGCCATTCAAGCCTGATTATTTTTCTAAGTAACTTCAATTAAATTGAAGAAAAAAAGAAGCTCCTCTCTGTGTATGGTTTGTTCACGGCTCACTGACAAAAGACTGTGGGGGCAGGGTGGGCCATGTTCCTTAGCGCGTGGGGGGTCCTGCCAGCGTGCATCAGGGAATGGAGAAGAACAGGCTCGTGGACTCCGCCAGCAGTCTGGGCCACTGCAAAGACCACCAGGGCTCCACACCCTTTCTGTTTAGTGGATGAATCAAGCTTTCTTCATTCCATTTGTCTATCAACTCTGTAGGGTGTGCAGTAGCAGACCTACCATGACCGTGTAGTCCCACCAGCCATGTGAAAAATAAGGAAACAGAGGCTACCAAAGGGTGAACGGCCTCGGAGAGAGGGCCAGTGTGCAAACCCCGGTCGATGAGCCTGCAGGATCCTACACTTTGGGCACCAAACAACATGTGTCTCCAAATGACTGTCCCGCAGTCCGAAAGTTGTAGTCCTGTCTGTCAAGCCCCAGTTTCCCAATTCTCAGTCCATTCCTTTTCTGAGCCCTCCTCCATCCCCCATATAGCTTCTTTCAGTTTCATCAATGGACATTTTTAAGCTTTATTGATTAAAAAATGATTGATTGATTTATATTTTGCTAAAGAAGAAATCCCTCAAAGTTGTTTCTCTATGTCATTGTATTCTAATTTATTTAAATATATTGTCTAAACATTTTAATATTAGAACGTTGGATTAGAAAGTATATGCCACATTTCAACCACACCAGACGTGGTTCATAATGTGTCCACTCACCAGCTGGCTCTCATCACCAGCAGCCTGGCTCCCACTGTGCCTGGTGTCAGGTCACCACTGTCCTCATGCTGGTCCCATACGATTGGGAAATGTCCAAACTGTGGAGCTTAGCGGTCTGAAATCACTGGGAAATGCACTTCTTCTTTAACGCGGTGAGTGGACATACTGTCACGGCCTGCCTCTGTCTCATTTGGGACACTCTAAATGTCAGGGGGCGGCACACTGAACAAGAACATCCGCAGCTTTAGTTTACTCCCCGTGGAATGAGGCTGAGATGCCCTCTTGTCATCGACCAGTGAATCTGATGGTATTTCAATGGCACCACAGGTATCCACTGTCTGAAACAGCAGAAGCTACAGAAACCAGGGCGCCTGCAGCCCAGGACATTGCCAGGCCCAGGCCAGGGTGGGGTCGTTACTGATCCACCACCAAGGGAACAAAAGAGCACCAGGGGGAGTGACTAGTGTGCGGTGCCAGTATTTCCTTGCTGGTGAAGAGCACTCCTTTCTCAAGTTACATCTTGCCTACGTTTTTGGTCTTCAGATAATTTTTATGATGATAGATGTTAATTGTTATTAGAAAATAAAATATTGGCAATCCCATGTCAGCCCCCAAAGTCATTTCATACATTTTCTCAACAAGTCATGATATCCAAAAAGACCAGGAACAGTTCGTTGGCCAAGAATGCACTTGAGACATGAAATGAGGGGCAGAGACTCGAGGGCTTGGTGGAGAACAGAACTCGGAGTCCCTCCTGGGGTGCAGCTCAGAGCTTTGCCCAGCTGGCACCCACATGCCTGCCCTCACATTTGGATCCCTGAGACCCTGGACAGCTTACAGGAAGGTGAAGGCTCGTCTGTGTGCATTCACTATAGAGAGCATACCAGACATCTCTGGTCTAGGGTGATGCGCATTCCAGTATAAAACAAAAAAGGGACATTTTAGCAAAACTGACATGGACATGAGAATAAAGCAAACAGCTCTTTCCCCATTCCCTAATCCTCTCCTAGCCCCGGCCTCGTCCCCACATCATAACAAGCTGTAGACGGAACAGTCAGATGGAAGCAGGCTGCTGCTTCCAAATACATCGCTGGCTGAGAACTGTTCACAAACATCCCGCCTCAGTCTCTTCCTCCGACGTAGGAGCACAGTCCCATCTGAATGATGCCAGAGTTGAGGTAAATGAGAACCCTTGAGGTCGCCAGCCCCAGTTCATCCACCAAGCAGATGTTCGTAAATCTGCAGGTAATCGCTTGGGCCTCAGTGTCCTCGTCTACAAAATGAAAAAATTGAGCTATATATGTGGTTTTTTATTTTTTTTTAATGAGCCCTTTTGAAGTATTTTGTGTGCTGAACACTCATATCTAAAATGAAGCAGAAATGTTGGGATCGAATAGGTTGAGGCCCAGCTGAGCCTCTTTTCCCTGTAAAAGTCCTGTGGACTTCCCTGGACCCCTGGGGTTCCAAGGAACACTGTTTGAGAACCATTAAGTTAGAGGACTTCTGAGCCCTTTCGGCTTTGACATGCACAAATGATCTGCCCAAATCTTCCTTTGTAGCTTTATGCTAAAAAGTTCCCTTAGAAGGGACCTTTAGTCAAAAGAAGTACCATAGAAGTCAAAACTGATTAAAGAAAGGAGTGAAAGTAATAGCATCGGAATGAGGTTAAAATGGAAGAAAAGAAATAAGGAACAAGAAAAATGAGAAGGTAGCAGCAGATGCAGGAAACAAGTAGCTCACACCCAGATCCAAGATGGAAACCAAAGTTTACACTCCTCTTTCCAAATGGTCTACCAGGGAAATGCAGGCTCCAAATCCCTACGAAACCCCACTAATTTGAAACACAAGAGATCAAGCTGAAAGACAGGCTCTGCATTCATCTGCTTTTCATTTTTCAACATTTGTTTTTAAAAATAATAGAGCATCTCGTTATGACAGAATAGCCAGGGACTTGGATTTCGCGGTGGTTTGGACAAGCCAGCCGCAAGAGAAGGATATTGTTTGTGGCTGCGTCCAGCCTTGGACCTTCACCTGACGGATCAAGCCAGAAACAACTTTGTGCCTGGAACCAAACTGGCAAAAGGATGAAAACAATGCCTACAAAAGAAACGAAAGAAGGACCTCTGACTATAGGATGATGTCTGCACACTGTGTGAGCACACAGCTAGCACGAATGAACTCAATTGTAGGGGGCTCGGGTGCTCGCTCTTAATGTGGTCTTTCTCCAAAATCTGTAGTTCGATACGGAAAGTTGCCCATAAGAGTGGCTGACTTCTACTAACTAGTTTAAAATGTGCCCCGTAATGTGTTAAATGCTTTCCGGTTAACCCTCACAACATCCAAGGTAGATATTTGTACCCTTTTCATAGGTAAAAGGAAGCAGAAGATTTGAGGAGTTACATAACTTGCCCCGAATTTCTCACCTATTAAGTGGCAGAGCCAGGATTCCAACCAGGTCCGGGTGACTTCCTACCCCATGGGAACTAGTGTCACTGGCCGGCCAAGCCTGAGGCCAGAGTCTAAATCTGAGATGATGGTGCTACAGACAGACATGGAGAAAGGTTCAAACTTTAGCCAGAGTGGCTAAAACTGATTAACTATCACTGAAAGACACTATGAGTATGAAACAAAAAAGCCAGAAGCCTTGACCCATGTGGCTTATTTCACTGGATATCATCCCACAAAGCAAAAGGTTGCCGGTTCAACTCCCATTCAGGGCACATGCCTGGGTTGAGGGTTTGGTCCCCAGTTGGGGTGCAGAGGCAACTGATCAATGTTTCTCTCGCACATCGATGTTTCTTTCTCTCCCTTCCTTTCCCTCTCTCTAAAAATAAATAAATGAAATCTTTTTAAAAAAGCTGGAAGACTAAAAGGGTAGAGTTCAGACTAAAATAGAGTCACAGAAAACTAGAAGACCCATCCAAATAAATTAAGTGTCCGCCTATGCTGTTGCAACAGGAAAAACTCAGTTCCCTTCCTGTGTTTCTCCTTTACTCTCACACCACTGTCACTCGGCACTTCTCTGTGACACCAGCTGGGTGTCCTCCCATTGAACTCAATTCTGACACTATCTACCTAGAGATAGCACCAGACCCCACAGGCGAAGGTCTCAGTCCCACAAGATCACCTCCTCCCCCACTTCAGATGCCAATCACAAATCACCTGTGCTTCTGACCAACTTGCTATACTTCAGAGGCTCCCACCACCACCTCCTCGGGTTTGATTAATTCACTAAAGCAGCTCACAAAACTCAGGAACAGTTTCCTTACTGTTTATCAGCTTATTGTAAAAGATGACAAAGGACACGGATGAGCATCAGATGGAAGGACTGTACAGGACACACACATGGGAAGGGGTACAGAGGGGTGTCCTTGCTCTTTCTAAGCCCTCCACTCTCCCAGAACCTTCACCTGTTCACCAGCCCAACCTGGAAGCTCTCCAAAGCCCACACTTTTGGGATTTTTATGGAGGTTTCATCACTTCTGCATGATTGATCATGAACTCCATTTCTGGCCCCTCTCTGCCCTCTGAATAATGGGAATAGGGCTGAAATTCAAGCTTCTAATCATGGCTTAGTCTTTCTGGAATCAGCCCCCATCCCAGAGCCCACCAAGAATCACCTCATTACAACAAAAGACACTGCCATCACCCAGGGAATCCCAAGGGATTCAGGGGCTCTGTGTCAGGAGCAGAGCTCCAAGGTCCGACCAGCAGATGCTCTGGTGCTCTGAGCAGTTAGGGAGTTACAAGGGTTTGGGAGCTCTGTGCCAGGAAGATAGATAGATACATAGATAGATGGATAGATAGATAGATGGATGATGGATGTACATTCATTCAGGGTCTGGCCCAAATAATGTCCCTTTTTTATTACAAAATCTTTTATTACAAAATCATAAGCATGTAATTCTGTAACATAACACTATTATACTCACACTATGTGACATTTTAGGTGAAATATTCAAATTAAAACTATAACTTATACCCTTATTATTAACCTACCAACCATATTCAACAAGGCATTAGTTCTGCCAGATCCCGTATATATGTGTATGTGTATATATTATATAGTATCTATAAGTATATATATTATAGTATTATCTCATAATTGTCTATTACAGTATGTTGTCAAACCAGCTGGACATTTGGACAAAGTTTTGGTTTTTTAGATTTTATTTATTTTCAGAGAGGGAAAGGGAGGGAGACAGGGAGAAACATTGATCGGTTGCCTCTTGCACACCCCAAAATGGGGACCTGGCCCACAACCCAGGCACGTGCCCTGACTGGGAATCTAACTGATGACCTTTTGGTTCGTGGGCCGGCAGTCAATCCACTGAACTACACGGGCCAGGGCTGGATGTTTTCAAAAAGGCTGACCTTCACGTAAAAACCAGATAGCAAAAGTAAAATTTAGATTAGGGGTCTCAGACGGGGCTGTGAGCCTACTGAATGGAATGCATGAGCCGTGAGTATTCGGAGGGTCTGGACAGAATGGGCCGACCTGGGTTTCACGAGTAAGCCCCAAATCAAGTTTCAAAGGCAGCTGACTGTTCCGGGTAAAGACACTGTGTTCGAGCAACTGCTCATGTAGCAACGCTGCACAGCGCACCCTGGGGTGAGCAGCAGAGGGGTGAATGGCCTTCCAAGCAGTGTAGAAAGGCCAAGCAAAAACAGGAGAAGAGAGAAAGGCTAGAGGGCAGATGGGAGCATCTTGGGGTGGGGACAGCTTGGGATGTTGGTCAGGCTCTGGTCTTTATAGCTCCCTCTACAGAGTCAGACTCTGCAGACATGCCCAGGTGTGACTCTGGCCTGGGGCAGACCTCCTATGAGCTTCCCCCACCCCTTCCTGCAGCTGTCAGGGGATGTGTTTATTCACTCATTCAAACATGTGTTCAGCATCCTCCTATTTCAGACGCCGTGCAGGATGCCAAGAATACGAGGACTCTAGGACTCACAATCAAGTGGGGAACACAGAAGTGTTAACGGATAGTTAGTTCTAGAATAGTCAACACACGCGTGAGAGCAAAACACCAAATTTTCCCTGGGAAAGAAGTCTCCAAATCAGTAGCTGGAGAAACAGCAGGTGAGGGACCAGAGCAGCAATTTTCAGCCTTTCTCAACTCATACACACATACACTAATTACTAAAATTCTGCGGCACACCAAAAATAGATCCTATTTTTGCCAGTCTGACCAAAAATTAAGTAAGATTTTTATTCATTCATACCAGACAGCTGTTGTATTGGCTGTTGTCTTTTTTTTTTTTTAACTTGACAATCTCAGGGAAAGGAGATCAGTGCTCCCGACTGAATAGTCAGGTATTTCATGTTTCAAAAATCCTTGCGACACAGGGATTGAAAGTCCAGGACTGGAGTGGTGGTTCTCAACAGGGAGTGATTTCGCCCCCTGGTGGACAGGCCTCTACCACGAAGAATTGTCTGACTCTGTTGGAAAACCGTGAATGGGAGAACTGTTAAGAGGGAACAATCTGTGGCTTTTAGTAACCGATGGATGTGCTGGTGATGAAGAGGAAAAGGAGGAAGCGAGGCAGGCTTGCATGGCCTATCCTGGGAAACGGGGGGCTGGAGACTGGGGCCATCACTGGAGGCCAGGCCATTAGGAGCAGGGTCCTGCGAAGGCCATGACGTCAGGATGGAACCTGCTAAATAAGGTTCCTGTGGGACATCCGAGGAAAGATGGGTAAGTGGTCTACAGCCCCACGACTTGAAGTGTGGTTCCTGGACCGGGGGCATGGCTATTACTTGAGAGCTTCTAGAAACGCAGTGTTCCGGGCCCTACACAACCATCTCTTATTTTAAGAAGACAGGTGATTTCAAGTGCATGTTCACGTTTGAGAAGCGTTGGTCTAATGCACAAGAGACAGTCGGGGTAGGGGGCGGGTCATTTTACATTATTGCTTATTCTTCCAGCAACCCTGAGGCATGAGCATCGTCCGAGCCACTGTGTCTGGTCGTACAGGTTGTACATGGCACAAAGGTGCCTGGCTGAGGATGCCGTTTGACATTTACGCTGGAGGAAGGGATGCATTTTTCTTACCCCGCTTGCCCTGTAATGGGCACAGGGACTGTGACCACCCAGAACGTGTATTGTTCTAATGTGCACAAAGGCCTGATGGCCTAACAGTGGCCCCAGCTACCATCCAGTTCCACACCCCCTTACTTGCAGTTTTGAAATCTATAAAACCCTGAGAACCAAAAGCTTTTTCCTAGAATTTCAGCAAGCTCACTTGGCAGCAAAACTGACCTTAACTAACATGAGACTAATTATAGTTTTTATTTATCCCACTTACTGTGAAAATTCAAACATTTTCCGGCAGGAAATATGAATGTGTTTTCTTAAGGAGGATCCGACTATCAAGTAATACATGCTATTTCCACAGCATTATTTTTCTAACATTTGAACATTTCTGAGTTCTGAAACACATCTGATCCAAGGCTTTCAGATAAGAGCTGTGAGTTTGTACTTCCCGGTTTCACAAATGGGGAAACTGAAGCTCAGAGAGGCCAGGCACACGAGGCAGCCAAGGTTCAAACTTCGTACTCTTTCTGTACCACATCAGTTCCCAAAAAAGCTTATTGAGACACACAGAGGTCAGTGCACAGCCCGGGGCCTTTTCCTCATGGACAGGGTCTGTTTTCAGACCGAAACCCGGCTCAGAGGCGCAAGGATCCGCCTTTCAATCCACCAGCCGCTGTACCGCCATGCCAGTCACTACTTGAATGTCATATTTCTAAACAAGCCTCTGAGTGTTCTGACAGCGCTGAGCCCAAAGGCAGGCGCCCTGATGGAAGCATCCATCAACTGCAGCCTCCTTGGCAGGCGCAGAATCCCAGCTGTATCGCAAAAGAATGAAAGCAACGAATTCTCACTGGGCCTGTGATGGAGACGAACCAAAGGCAAGCAGAACAGCAGGGATGGTTTTCCGCTGTGCGCTCCTCATTTACCAGACCTCGGTCTGCCGTGGCAGCAGCAGAGTCCGATGCCAATTCCTTCTTGAAAAGATGCCCGTGGCCTTGGAGAGCGCAGTGCCTGTCATCTCTTCAGAACCCAGGGCAGCTCCTGATTCCTCTGCTCCTTCAACAAAGAATAGATATGATTCGGACAGAAATAAAGCAGGAGCTAGAAATGATCAGCCAGATAAGAATCAGTGTGCCATCTCTGAAATTTTTTCGAACTCTAAGATTAGATTCATGTGATACACTCAGGTCCAATTTCCTCACTTTCAAGTTTACACGTTGTGGTGTTGCCATGAGGTGCATGTTGGAAGTATGGCATCTTGTCTCCAAAATCAATGGCTATCCTTTATCTATTTAAATGAGCTTAAGCTTTTGTTTTTAAAAAATCTTTAAAAATACTTCAGTGAGTACTGAGCTCAAAATTATCTTCTAATTCATTTTATTCTTCCCATTGTATATACATGAATTACACATTTATATGTATTTTGCATCACTATATGTATGTATACATATATAGTGATAATATATATATTTTTTTAATCCTCACCCAAGGATATTTTTCATTGCTTTTAGAGAGAGAGGCAGGGTAAGAGGGAGGGAAAGACAGAAACATCAGTGCGAGAGAGAAGCATAGATTGGTTGCCTCCCATATGCGCCCTGACCCAAATTGGTGATTGGAGATTGAACACACAACTGAGGTACGTGCCCTGACTGGGAACTGAACCTGCAACCTTTCGGTTACAGGACAAGGCTTTAACCAACTGAGCCACATCTGCCAGGGCCCTTTATATTATTTTATATACATATTTACCTATCTTCTCTAAAGGACTGTTTATTCAAATCTTTCACCCATTTAAAAATTGGCTTTTTTTGTCACTGAGTTGTAAGAATTCTTTATAGATTTTGCATAGCAGTCCTTTATCAAAAGTGTTTGGCAAATATTTTCTCCCAGTCTGTGGCTTGCCTTTTCATTTTCTTAACAGCATCTTTCAAAGAGAAAACATTTTTAATTCTGATGAAGTCCAATTTATCAATTTTTATTTTATGGCTGATTGTATCCCATTTAAGAAATTTTTTCCCCAATGAAGGCCTCCAAGAATTTTTTCAATGTTTTCTCATAGAGGTGTCATAGTTCAGCTCTTACATTCAAGTCTACTTCCATTTAGAATTGATTTTGTATATGGTATGAAGGGCCACAGTTAACATATAAATGGCCAGTTTCTCTAGTGCCATTTGTTGATGCTCACGGTGGTGCCTTTGTCAACAATCAGTGACCCCCCCCCCCCCACACACACACACGTAACCACATATGGGGGGGTATTGTTTTGGACTCTGTCCTGTTTCATCGATCTGGATGCCTGTTCTCATGCCGATAGCCGCCTGTCTTAACCATTGGAATTTCACAGTAAGCCTTGAAATCTTGGGTAATTTCCTCCAGGATGCCTTTTCTTTCCTACATTGTATTGCCCATGACCTCCGATACCAGGTTTAATAGAAGGGGTTAGGAGGAAAGTGTTCAGCTTTTCACTGCAAAGTTCGAATGCGGCTCTATTCTTTTTCTCAGTGAATTGAAGTGACCGATTCACTATTTTATTGTGAATTTTGTATCTGTGTTCGTGAGAAATACCGTTTTGTAGTTTTTTTCTTGTAATGCCTTTGTCTGTGGTGGGGCAGCTAATGCTGGCCTCACAACGTGACTCAGGAAGCGTTCCTTCTATTTCTAGAAGAATCTAACACCTTGTCATTTGTTTCCTATTATTGTCGCTTTCATTTTTACTTTTCTTCTCTTTTCCTTCCTTTTCTTGGATTTAATTTTTTGTTTTTAATGATTCCATTTTTCCACTCTTGGCTTATTAACTATTCCTTTGCTTGTTTGTTTTTAGTGATTGCTTTAGGATTTATAGAATGCATCTTTAAACATGTCACAGTCTACCCTTCAAAAAAATACTGTACTGTATGCACATTTAATGTAAGAACTCCGCAACAGATTACTTCTTTTCCTTTTTGCCATTGTTCGCATGCATTTTGTCCTGCCTCTCATGAACTATATGATGCATTGTTACTATTTTTTCTTTATCAGTCAATTATCCTTTAAACAAACAAAACATGAGGAAAAATTTAATATTCAACTCATCTCTGGCACCCATGGTTTCTTTGCATAACTCCAAATATATGGTCTCATTTTCCTTCCACCTGAAAAAATTCCTTAACGTTTTTTGTACCGTGGGCCTGCTGGCAATAAATTCTCTCATCTTTTGTCTAAAATCTCTTGATCAAATGTGACGCATGCAGCCCTTACAAGTTCTTTTCTGCCTCCACCCTCTGTTTAGGACCCCACTTGGGTAGTAGGCTGCTCGGTGTTGGCCCATCCATCACCGTATGTTGTTTATTTTTTCAGTTTTTATCTTCTCTAGGTGCTTCATTTTGGAAAGTTTTATTGCTATGTCTTCAAGTTCACTGATTCTTAATTGCAACATCTTTTCTGCTGTTAATCCCAGTGGAATTTTCCTTTTAGACATAGTATTTTTATACTTATAAATTCCATTTGGCTCTTTTTAAAGTCTTCCAGTTTTTCTTTCCTTATGATGATCACGTTTTACCTTCTGTCCTTACAAATGGAAATTACATACACATTTCTTTACTGTTCTTGTCTGCTAATCTGCCATATGCCATTTGGGGGTCTGTTTCTATGGACCGATTTTTTACATTTTCTTGCCTTTTTATATTTCTATCAACTTTTGATTTGATGCAGGTTTGTTGTTTTTTTTTTTTTAATTGTATGCTGTTGAGTGCTGACTTAATCTTGTATCCCTTTAAGAGATTTTGGACTTTATGGCAAGCATTTGTATTACTTGCGGATTAGATTGATCCATTTGCAGTTTGTTTTTTAAAGACTCATTTGGGGGGTCTAGAGCAGTCTTTATTCTAGAGCTAATTAAGCTCCATGTGTAAGCTGTGGCCTTCCTGAGGACCCTACTCAGTACCTCAAATATTCAATGAATCTTTCACTCTGGTTAGAGGCAATTCAGACAGTAATTGCTGGCACCCTGTAACCTCTGAAAATTAATTTTTTAAGATTTTATTTATTTCTTTATTTATGTTTAGGGAGGGAGAAGGAGAGGGAAAGAAATATCAATGATTATAAACAGTGTCACTGTGAGCATTGTTTTATAAAAATATCTTTTTTTTCTCCTTAGAGGATATTTTCTTGCGATTTTGTAAAGTTACTAGAACAAGGCATATGAACAATTTTATAGTTCTTATTGCAATATTTTCTCACTGTTTCTACAAAAATAAAACCCATTTACAGTGTCGCTAGGCACTGTAATATGAATACTTATTTCCCTTGGTTACCAGCACTGGACTTTTTCTTTTTAACTTATTTTCATGAGTTGGAGCCATGAGTAATAGTGCCTAGAAGACAGCTTAATTTATTATTATTTTCTTATATTGCTAGGAAAATTGTGCACTGTCCCACAAGATAATTAAATGTCTGGATTTCTTGTGTGTAAACTATCTGCTCATCAACCTTGACAATGTAGCAATAGGAATTATGGTATTTATATTGCAGGACCTCATTACATTTTGTAGAATGGGAAGCTATTATCTGTTGTGTTTTTCACACAGCTTAACCCCCCCTCTTTCAGTTTACATACAATTTTCATTTTTAAGTATGGTGTGTCTTTTTAAATAGCAGATGGTTAGATTTTATTCTTTATTATCAGTGGTTCTTCTTTGTCCCGAGAATTCCATCCTTTTTTAACTTAAATATAAGGGATACAGTTACATTTTTCACCATCCTCTAAATACATTTTTAATCGTTACAGTGGCTGGCTTTCTCTTTTTATTTGCATAGCTGCTGCAACAAATTTTAATGTTTTGATTTCTCTTCATTCTGCACTCAATCTACCAGACTTTAAATCCCACAGGCCATGCCTGTGTTGTCGCCATGATGGCCCTTGTGTCGAGCACAGTGCCTGGCACATCGATTTGTTCCTCTAAAAATTATTTATTGGGACCCTCCTATGAATGCTATCAGACCTGGTGTCTGGATTAACCTAGTAATTGGAAGTCCTCTTAAGAGTTAAGTTTGTACCTTGTGCTTCTCCTGTTTTTTGTGGTCTGGCTTATGGATATTAATGTTCCTTCATTCTCCACGCCCACTAGGCAGTTTTTCCTTCAGAAAAGCCTTGATCTAATCCAAATCTGCAGTGTCCCTCCCGAAAGTTCTTGCAGCTGTGGGATAGGGGCTGGCATATTATTTCAGTTCAATTCTTAGAATTTGTACAAACATTTCAGTTTCTTAAGAGAATGGTCAAACTAGTCTATGCTAAAGTTCAGGTTAAAAGTCCATTTGACCTTGAAAGATTAAGCTGGCCGACCCTACATGAATACTGACAACCCCATTTGTTAGCTTTGTCCAAGTTTTCCCCAAAGCCCTTTTTCTCTTCTCTATAGTTTAAGGGATAAGTAAAACAACCAACTTGCTTTGTAATTACCTGTCTCATGTTTCATTTCTTCTTAACTCCTTAAAAGAGCCTGTCTTTAATGCCAAGGTTTGAACCCTTGACCGGAAGCAGTCTTCCGCTGAGCATTGCTCCTGTGTGCATTTCTACGTCATTCCCTCCCAGTGACTGAATTGAGAGTGCCATTCAGTTTAGACTATTGATCTTCAGTGCCTTCCACTCCACCCTGGCCTTTCCTCTGGAGCCCTAGACACTGTGGGATCTGCTCGTTCTAGTTCACGGAGTACCTGCCAGGCTTCCCGAGGTCTGTCTGTCTGGCTTGCATTATCCTGCCTGCTTTTGTGACTGGGTCTTGACTTAGGTCACGTACAGGTGTCCCTCCCGCCCGTAAATGGCCTTGTATGCTGAATCAATAACTTTCATTTACATTTTGCATGAACTGCCAAACAATGGGTTCCGATGAAATCCTGCGCAGAAGTCCAGTCTACAAGAGATGCACCCAGAGCTACTTTGGTGTGTGGTGGTGGTGGAAGGGGACCGAGGAATTCTGGAGCTTTCTCAACCTCTTCGTTCTCCAAGAGAGCCCAGAATCCAAGGCTTCGCCAGGGAGTTTTACTCAAGCCGCCCGCAGGGGAGATGGGGGGCAAACCCACCTGCCACCTCAGTGTCGCCCCCAGCCACACTGTGAGCCTTAGCTCTGTCTCTCACACTTGCTCCCCTTTCCTTTCTAACAACCATCATTTCTTAACTTTTTACCTTAGCTCACATCTTACTCTTTATTCTTCTTTGAGGGTCTTTGGAAATCTCAGCAGATTTGGTTAATTTTTTGAAAAGCTATTTACACTTAGAGATTGTGAATAAGTCTGGAAAGAAGTGTTTTGGATTTTTAAAATACACATATGGGCTTCTTTTTATTTATTAACAGCTTTTATACATTTTCAATATTATTCCTCAAAGCAGCTGTTTCTTCGGGCTCTCTTTCACACCTGCCTGTCACTTCAGATTTCCACTTGTTAATTTACAAATCTGAATTGGGAGTTATAACAGCAAAGCACAAGGTAATGTTACTGATTTTAAATTTGACTCAGATACCTGAGAGTCATTTTGAAGCTCTGTATCTACCTGGCTAGGGTCACAGAGAGACCACTGGCTCATTCTCCACCCCCTCAATACTGTTCTGGGGTGTTAGAACTAATATAACGCCTGCCAGACTTATATCAGTTATGTTTGTAGGGTTCCGCCCACTTGACTGTACAACTCTGAAGGGAACATTTTTCTCTATATCCATTATTGTACTTGGTTGATGCAAATGAGTAACATGTGCGTAATTGGGGAGAGCATCATCTATTTATACTTCCAAAAAGTTTTAAGAAAGCCTATAAAAATGTTAATTATCTGTCATGGGGGAAATACTACACCACCTGACTTAAAGAAGGAAAACTACTAGGGATGGTGTTTCCTTTTCTGGATGGAAAAAATATCATGTTCAGCATGGGTCCCCCGGAGGGCACGTTGTCAGGTGACAGGTGGTAGTGGCTCTTCCGGTTAGGGAAACAGCAATATGTGACAGGGATGACACAATGCTGATAGAACTTGAACATGGAAAACACAAAAGGGGAAAAATATCCAAACCACAGAGGCACAAGGGTGGCTTGGGATCACTATGGAGTTGGAAGCCGTTATCTTCACATTTGCTTCTGGCAAATTGGATGCAACAATGCACTTGGCCTCATTGGTAAGAACGAGTAGTGACAGAGCACGCTGGAGATGGTTCTCCTTCTGCTGGGCCCTGGGCACATGCAGACCCTTGTCTGAGTCACAGTAGGTCTGAGCCGCGTCACCTGGAGTGGATCACTCAGGGCCTGGGCAGGGACCTCTGACACAGTCAGCAGTTAGCTGGCCGACATTATTAAGTAAATCCCCACCAGCCTTAGTTTATCCATTCATTCCACATGCCTTTAATTGAGACATTGAGAAATAGCAAAGTGAATGCATAACAGTAGTGTCCTCAAATTGGTCACGGATTATAGGGTGGTAATAGTAAGGACATGGCTCAGTATCTTGGATGGAATGTTTAGACAATAACACATTATTGCTGATGTTTTCCATCCTATGATTGACTCTTATTGTTCACCTCCTGGTGTGGGAATAAGCCTTTTTCAATAGACACATCACTCAGGATCCCAGAGAAATGACCTCCAGAGAAATGCCCAATTGTCCTAATTATTCTAAACTGAAACCCATTAGTCAGCAAATGAAACACATGCATGGTCTTATTCTTGAATATAAGCTGTTAAATTAATTAAACAAGAAGACCATTAGACTGAAGTGGCTTTAATACTTTGGCAGTCGACATAAGCAAACCCACATATAAGGCTGTAAATGCCTCAAGGTTACAAAATCAAACTGCCGAGGACAACCAATCACAAACAGCCAATTAAGCTTTCAGCTCCAGCCAGTTAACTAATTCCCTTTCTTTGCCCCCACACTCTCTCTACGTAAGTCTTTCCCCTGATGCCTGACGGGCAGAGCACCCCTAACCACTTCTGGCTTGGCGCTGCTCAATTCAAATTGATTTTTGCTCAAAGAAACTCATAAAAGTTTTAATATGCCTCAGTTTATCTTTTAGCAAAGGATACAGCCAAGAATCTCCATATATTTGGGAAACTCATCCGAAGCAAAAGAAAGCACACAAAGCAAAGAGGAAAAAGTAAATTCCTAGGAAACAGAGAAGATTAAAACAAATAAATAAAAATACCAGGTGGAGCTGGGATCTTCCAAGAGGTAAGAGAAGATATTGTATTCACAGCAGAAGAAATGCCAAGAACGAGGGACAAATGGTAAATAAAAAGAGCCCTTGGAAATTACAAACAGAGTAGCCAAAATAAATGAAGGACAGGGCAATAAAGAAACCTCACAGAAAGAAGTAAAAAAAAAAAAGAGAGAAAACAAGACAGATGAGAGAGGTGGATAAGCTACCCAGGAGGTATCATTTCCTACTAATAGGAATTCCAGGGAGATAAAATGGTAAGCAGGAAATTATCAAATAATAGTGGACATTTTCCCAGAAAAAAAAAGGAGGGATTCTATGTCTTGAGCACAACAAATTAAAAACAAAAACAAAAACAAAAACACACACACCAAGGGACATATCATTATAAGATGTTTAGTAAACAAAAGGTTCTAGTGAAAGAAAATAACAGCAAGTGGAAAAATAAAACTGCCAGATAGTAAGGATGGCAAGAAATGGAAATTACAGTGCGAAGGTTGAAGGCGACATGCTGAGCAATTGCGTGCACCCCCTCTCGTTCCTGTTGGAAGAGAGAACGAGAAATCAAGGACGGTTCCAAGTGTTGGACCTCAGCAAGTAGAAGGATAGGGCAGCCATTTACTGAGATGGGAAAGACTGTGAGAGGAGGAACATAATTTGGGGAAGTTGAATTTGTGCCACCTGTGTTAGTTAGCTGTTCCTGCATAACAGATTATGCCAGAACTTGGTGGCTGAAAAAACACTGAGGCCTTATTATGGCACAGATTCTGTGAGTCAGAAAGTCAGGGGCAGTTTAGCTGCGTGCCTCTGGCTCAAGCTCTCTCCTGAGGCTGCCATCCAGCTGGCACCTGGGGCTATGGTCTCACTGGAAAGCCCGACTGAGATGGAGGAGATCTGCTCCTGTGGTTTTCGGCAGACCTCAGTTTCCCACCACATCAGCCTCTTGATGGGGCTGACTTATGACATCACAGCAGTTGGCTTTCCCAGGGTGAACGATCCTAGAGAGAGTCAGCACCTTCAGTGAAGTAACATCCCATCATGTCTGCTGTGTCCTATCCATTGGAGGCGAGTCAGCATGCCCAGCCTGCCCCCACTCAAGGAAGGAAGATCATGCAAGGACATGAATACCAACAGGTGGGGTTCATCGGATGTCCATGTGGCAAGGTCATGTGGGCAGTTTGAACAAAATCTGGAATTTGAGGGATAAACCCAGCTAGAAAGTCATCTTTAGGAAAGTACACTTATTATTGGAGGTTAGGCATCTTAGACAATCTTTGAAAGGACCGGAGGAATCAGCGCTGGGCTGAGTCTCCAGGAGCACGGCCCAGAACCACCCCGCAGAACTAGTTTTCTCTCCCCGCAGAGAGAAAGAGAGGGCAAGAAACCTTGATGTGAGAGAGAAACATCGATTGGCTGCCTCTCGTTAGCTCCCCAACCAGGGAACCAACCCAAAACCCAGGCATGTGCCCTGACCGCAAATTGAACCTGCAACCCTTCGCCTTAAGGGACAACACCCACCAACTGAGCCACATGGGTCAGGGCATGAAATTATTTTTTTTAATTTCTTAAATTCTTAGAACTGAAGGAAAAATACTTGAAAGGGTCTTCTAGGTACCAATTTCATTGAGTGAAAAAGGCTTACATAGAGACAGTATTATGAAATCTCAGAACACCCAAGGTAAATATAAAGATGATGATAATGATGAAATTAATTTTTTAAAAAAGCTAGCATTTTATGGGGCTGCATTTTACTGTGTGCAAGTAGATATTTTAATCACTTTAAATATATTAACTCAATCTTCACAACAGTCTATGGCTTAGCTGCAATAATATTACTTCTATTTTTCAGGTGCAAACACCCAGGAATGTACCCACAGATACACAGCCAGCAGGCAGCAGAACTGGGGTTCAGATCCGTAGGCCGGCTTTGTACTCTTGACCTCGACCTTGTCTCTTACCAACACTGAATTCCAGAAGGCAGTAGAGAGATGCCTTCAAAGTTCTGAAGGAAAATGATTTTGAATGTAGAATGACCCAAAATACAAATCCAGCATTGGGGGAGTATAATACATTTCAGACAGGCAAAACTTAGTTACGTAAAAGCCCATTTTCGGGCATGCAAACACCTATGTACTTTATCTAAAAAGGTAACTTAAGGACCTCCTATGCCAAAAGAAAAAACAAATCTAAGAAAGACAATAACATGAGCTCCAAGAACAGTGAAACTATTGAAGAATGTAACAAAAAGTAATCCCAGAATAATTTCTATTCAAATGAGCCTAGAAAGTCAGAGTACATTAGTGTGCTCAAAATGTATTAAACAGCTGGAAGATATCAGTGATAGGGAAAAATTTTCCCCTATCAAAAAGAAAGAAGATAATTTTAAAGCACGGGGTGGGGAGGGGGGGAACTGCACAAGAATATTGATTAATTCCAAAAGCAAAACAAACCAACCATGGCACAATTCAGACTATCTGATGGACTTCAAGGGAAGGGCATCAATTTGGCTTTGACCTTGAATCTCCCCTCTGATGGCATGAGTCTTCGTGGCCCTGTCATAGGGTATTTCCTTTTGGTGCATCGGGTCAACCTGCCCTGGTTCTTCGTGAACGCTGCTTCTGTAAACAGCCTTCCGTTGCGGTAAACTCAACACAATAACAACACAGGACTCAGGAAGGAGGGAGGGAGAAGCAGAAGAAGAGACAGGGGTGCAAATTTTCTTATCTTTCATGTTGGTTCGATTTTGCTCAACATCTAATAATGAAGGGTCAAGAAAGAGAGTCAAAGCATATCACTTGTAGTTATAAAGGTATCCAAAGTAAGAGCCAGGTATTAAATAATATAACCAACCAAAAATAATATAACCAACAAAATGAGGAGGAAGGTGTTGGAAAAGGAGATGGTGCAAATGAAGTTGTGTGTTTTCCATGTTGGTCATTAGTAAATGTTGCTTCAGTCTAAGAAATCGTGAGACAGGGAGGAGCATGTGCAGACATGCCTCGTTCTCTTGTGTTCCTCTTGACTGCACCTCACGGGTGTTGGTTACAGACTGAAGGCAAGGCTCTGCACCAGAAAATTATCACTCGCTTCGTTGTGGTGGCCTGGAAGTGCATCTGCAGTGTCTCCATGGTGTGCCTGTAGTTTAAAGCTAAGGACGTAGCCATGAAAAGACCTAGAGATGGAAATTAGTCAAATGGGCTTGCCTACAAGCAATGGGGAGCAAGACTTTGTCTCCATAGTGTTCAAATATGAGCTTCCAGATGCATCTTGAAAGAACCTGAAAAGAGTGATGCTCCCACTGAGAACACTCGGGGAACCGGGAACCACTGCCCCGCAGCATCGCCAGCACGGGTCATCTGGCTTCAGTACTTCTTCTGGTAGGAAACTCAGTTTCAGGATTTTTCAGTTTGGAGGCAACTCATATTCTTCCTCTTATACCAAGACAGGTAAGATGTCTGTGTCTTGGCCAGCCTGAGGTCAAGGCCTGGAGGGAGACCAGGTGGAATCTGATGCATGTCCTGGGGACTTTAAGAATGCAGAAGATCAAGCCTCATCCCAAGCCTGCTGAACCCGACTCTTCATCAGAATACCCGCCCCACACAATTTACATGCATGTCGTTGTTCGCCTGGTTTCTAAGGCATCGTTTGTAACCTGGCCACACTTGAGAATCAGGCCTGGAGAGCTGTCAAAACATTTGGATGCCTGGGCCCCAACTCAAAGCAGTGAAGCCAGAATCTCTGCGTATAGAACCAGGCAACACCCTTTTACGAAAGCTTCCAGGTGCTTCTACGGTCAGCTAGGGTTGAAAACCTTTGCACAGACAGGTCAGCCTGATTAGATCTCAGGAAAGCTCTCCCCAGGACTGCCTTCCGTGCAGACTGACATCGTTGCCCCTGCTCCATGGGCTTACCTACTTCTGGCTCCCTTTTCCTCCATAAATGACTCTTCGTCTGGTGATTGACAGGAGCCAACCCTGGAGGGAAATAAGAAGTAAGTTCAGCTGGTACTGTGGGCCATGAGGAGGCCAGCCCTGACCCAGCCAAATGTGCATCGAAGTAGCGTGAGGGACGGAGAATTATGAAGGACGTTGGTGGTGGGCAGATGAGTCCATTCAATGTGAGGTGGGAAAAGAGAGATGATGAGGACTGGAGAGAGGTAGGGGAGGGGTGTGATGAAATGTGAGGAGAGTTAGGGTACATTTGATAAGCTGAATCTATCTGAAAAACGCATATTTAACCACTAAAAACCAAACATGGAAGTGATGACACTTGGGGCCTTCTTCTCAGAAAACTACCGACCAATACAAACTATGCTTCCCATACAAACCCGCTCTGGAGCCAATAATGAAATCCGGTAAAGGCTTGCTAATTACATTCTCTAATGAATTGTGAGACTGCCTAATTCACAGCCCAGAGATTTGTATAGTCAATAACTCTGTTAAACAGCCTCAATTACTTACATATGGTGTCTCGCTTTGGTGTTAATTGTATCCATTAACCCACACAGAATAGTTTTAAAATCCTGCAGGATGGTTAATGTGCTGATTCCTCTGAGGCCACTAACCACATTTTCCTTTGCCCTGAAATTACTCAGCCTTCTGGGTAAATAACAAAGCAGCCTAAATTTCTTCCTCATGTGAAATGCTTTATAATATCTTTGAATTAAACCTCAAAATCAACCCTACCCGTGTTTCTGCATCACAAGGGTGACTGATAGACATGTGCTAAAGAAAAGGGACTAGGGGCCCTGGCTGGATAGCTCAGTTGGTTAGAGAGTCGTCTGCATACGCTGAGGTTGCAGGTTCAATCCCCAGTCTAGGGCATGTACAGGAATCAACAAATGAGTGGAACAACGAATTGATGTCTCTCTCTCTCTTCCTCTCTCTCTCTAAAATTCATTTATAAAAGGAATAGGTTTCCATTCTTCAGATCCCCTTGAAGGACCTTTGTCACTTGAGCTAATAGCTTTGGGAGCCAGGATATCCTCTTGCTTAGTCATATCCATTCACCGCACTAAATGAGCCCAACACTTCCTAAGTTTAACCATTTACTTCTGTGGGCACCTATTGCTATCACACGCAAGGGCACCATCTTACTCTCCGGTGGTGCATGTCAATGAATGTGGTCAATATGGTTGAATCCAAAGGATGACACGCTCCAATACTTTGATCAGAAGTAGCACATCACATTAGTGACTGAAGTTGTATTTAATATATTTTGTTGCACACCAGGGCTTAAGTAGATTCTGTGGTGTGTGATACTCAACAGAACATGCTAGAATACGTTTTGCCCAGTCATGTCTAATAGAGGTTTCTGAAGCATACAAACGAGATGAAGAGCTCTTGTCCTGTGTGCTCCTGGACACTTCAAACAGACCATATCCCTTGCTTGGCTTAAAGGGATGCAGGAAATCCTTACATCACCATCCTGTGATGATGCCAATCAACTTTGTGTTAGCACTAAAGAGAGGGACAGACGGGAGCCTGGGCGATGAGCAGACCACCTCTGTCGTAACCGCTAGAGCACAGTGAATACTTCAACAGCAAATTTCATTTGAAGACCCCATTTAGAACACATACTTTTGGAAGGCTAGGCTTCCAGTTTTTTGTAGGATATATAGCTTTTTCTAAAAATATATTTTATTGATTATGCTTTTACAGTTGTCCCATTTTTTCCTCATCATTCCCCTCCACCCTGCACACACCCTCCCACCCACATTCCCCCCTTTAGTTCATGTCCATGTGTCATAAGTTCTTTAGCTTCTACATTTCCCGCACTATTCTTGCCCTCCCCCTGTCTATTTTCTACCTACCATCTATGCTACTGATTCTCTGTACCTTTTCCCCCTGTCTCCTCCTCCTACTCCCCTATTGCTAACCCTCCATATGATCTCCATTTCTGTGCTTCTGTTCCTGTTCCAACTGTTTGCTTAGTTTGCTTTTGTTTTAGGTGTGGTTGCTAATAACCGTGAGTTTGCTGTCTTTTTACTGTTCATATTTTTTATCTTCTTTTTCTTAGATAAGTCCCTTTAACATTTCATATAGTAAGGGCTTGGTGATGATGAACTCCTTGAACTTGACCTTATCTGAGAAGCACTTTATCTGCCCTTCCATTCTAAATGACAGCTTTGCTGGACAGAGCAATCTTGGATGTAGGTCCTTGACTTTCATGACTTGGAATACCTCTTTCCAGCCCCTTCTTGCCTGTAAGGTCTCTTTTGAGAAATCAGCTGACAGTCTGATGGGAACTCCTTTGTAGGTGACTGTCCCCTTATCCTTTGCTGCTTCTAGAATTCTCTCCTTCATTTTAATCTTGGCTAATGTAATCGTGATGTGCCTTGGTGTGTTCCTCCTTGGGTCCACCTTCTTTGGGACTCTCTGAGCTTCCTGGACTTTCTGGTAGTCTATTTCCTTTGCCAGATTGGGGAAGTTCTCCTTTATTATTTGTTCAAATAAGTTTTCCACCCGTTGCTCTTCCTCTTCCCCTTCCGGTACTCCTATAATTCGGATGTTGGGACGTTTAAAGATGTCCTGAAGTTTCCTAAGCCTCTCCTCATTTTTTTGAATTTTGGTTTCTTCATTCTTTTCTGTTTGGTTGTTTCTTTCTTCCTTCTGGTCCACTTCATTGATTTGAGTCCCAGTTTTCCTCCCATCTCAATTGCTTCCCTGTGCATTTTTCTTCATTTCACTTATTGTAGCCCTCATTTTTTCATCTAATTTGTGAGCAAAATCAACCAGTTCTGTGAGCATCCTGATCACCAGGGCTTTGAACTGTGCATCTGATAGGTTGGCTATCTCTTCATTGCCTAGATGAATTGGCTCTGGGGCTTTGATTTGTTGTCCGGTTTGAGCCATTTTTGTTTCTGGGGGTTTTTTTTGTTTTTTTGTTTTTTTTTGGTCTAGTCACGGCAGTTACGTAGTGAGGGGTGGACCCTTAGGTGTTCCCCAGGGCGGGGCAGCCCAGTCGCTGGGTAGTGACGCTGTATGTGGGGGCGGGGTCTGAGAGGAGATAATGGCGGTTGCTTTACTCACTCTCAGATTCCAGTTCCTTTCACCGCTTCCCCTTTGCCTGGATTATCTGCACACGAAGGTGGGACCACCCGGTTAGCCAGCCACCTTGCGCAGCCTCACTGGGTCTGCACAGTTGCCACCTCATGCCCGGGGTCTGCTAGCCACCACCTGTGCACCTGGGATCTGCCAGCCGCTGCTGCTTGTGTGCCTGGTCCACACCTCAGCTTTTTCCTGCTGCGACTCTGCCCCTCTTACCGGTCTGGATGAATGGTTGTTGGACTTCCGTACAGTTCAGTTTTCTGTGAGTTCTGATTGTTTTCTTGTTTCTAAATCTTTGTTGTCCTTAATTTTGGTTGTGAGAGGAGTCACAATGTATCCACCTATGCCTCCATCTTGGCCAGAAGTCTGGATATATAACTTTAAAAAATATAATAATAATAATACATGTTCAGTGGAGAAAATTTGAGAAATATGGAGAAGCATGAAGAAAAAAGAAAAATCATCTAAAATCTCACCATTAGATAAATGTTATTATTTTTATTTATTTTTAGAGAAGGTAAGAGAGGGAGAGAAACATCAATGTGTGGTTGCCTCTGACAGGTTCCCCACTGGGAGCAGCTGGCTGGCAGCCCAGGCATGTGCCCTGACTGGGAATCAAACCAGCAACTCTTTGGTTCTCAGGCCGGCACTCAATCCACTGAGTCACACCAGCCAGGGCAACAACATTATTATTTTGGTGTGTGTCCTTCGAACCTTTTGAAAATGCATAGTCATACATCACATGTATTTCTTATCTACCTCCAGCTCAAAGTCACTGCCAGTCCTGTGGTAGGCCCCTTCTCATTTCTGTCCCCAGAGCACGTTTGAGCTATACTTAGGGAAGAGGAAAGCTGGGCCTTTATTTAATCCTCTCCCCACAAGTGTTCAGCAGTCCACCGTGAGGGGGCCACCATGGTTCACCCAAGGCAGGACAGGAGGCCAGCATCTCCAGTGACCCTTTCTCTGAACCGGATATACAACTCTTCCAAAGGTGATCGGAAACCCTTTAATGAAAGATTCTGCCTGTGGTTGTTACAAAGTCCTGCTGAAGTGGGTGGGGGATGGGAGCTGATTAGCTGTATCCCTGGCCTTCTGCAGTAGGGCCATGCGGTGGCCAGCCCCACAGATGACTCAGTTAGTAGTGTCTCAGCATCAGTGGGTTGCTGGGGGTTTTTTTTTAGGCATTCAGGTGACTTGAATTTGGGGCGGTGAGAAACACTGCTGGGCCTTCAGGGCTGTGCCGCATGGGCCTCACACACACCTGAATTCTTCCCACTTTCTCCCTTCTCCCCTTGGTCTCCTCAACCTTTCCCCTGGAGCACACTGCCACTCATCCCTGTAGACAAAACAAGCTCACTAAGCCCTCCTCCTGGGTTGCAAATTTCACAGCCTGTGTACTACCTACAGGTGGGTCGCAGTTTCTGTTGTGTCCAGCAGGGGCAGCAGTGAGCTCAGGTCTCAGTGACCACTGACTGTCTGGTGGGGGTTGAGATGGAGACCATGGGGGTATGGATAAAGTTGAGTTCTGATGCTGTTTGCCTAAAATGAGATCTGAAATTATTAACCTGACCGTGGTGAGGATTCTTTTCCTCCCTGAGGCATGCACTCCTCCTTACCGGAGTTGTATTTGTTTCTTTGCATTAACTTACCAGGAAAATTGGTAAACCCAAGTGGCTTCTTTCTTCTCCCTCATCCCTGGGTGGGGGTTGTGGAAGGCAATCCACAATAAGATCTTCACTTTACTGTGAGAATTTCCCCCATGTCATTAAATGTTTTTGAAAACTATAACTATACATGATGATACGTATTTTATATATTTTTTGCAAATTACATGCCACAATTTTTAAAACCATCCCCCTATTTGTTGGACATTTTGTTGGTTTACAATAACTGCTATAAAAAAAAACTGCTGTGAATATCCTCATACGTAAATCTCTGACCCACTCACAAAATTATTTACTATGAGCTGCAAGGATCTTGTTTCATCCTTGAACTCTCCTCAGTGCTAAGAGAAGTGGGTTCACATGTGGCACTTAATAGAAACTCGTGAACTTCACTCATGGTCTAGGTCATCTTTCACTGGGGCCTACAAAACCGTCTCTTTAATATTAAGCTACATGACGTCACTATATCATGCTAAGTCCGATTAGCTTTGGTCATGAGCTATGCACTCTATAAAGAAGAACCTCCTATTTTATTATATTCAATTTCTGAGATGCTATCAACAGAAACCATTAAGGTACTAGAGAATCAAAACACTTGTAATAATTTTTTAGAAAACACTTCACAATGAATGTATCATGCATATTTACCCATAGCTATAGCAACAAAGTCTCCTATTCAAATGATGTCAAGAAGAACTAACAAATTGTAGGCAGTACCAGGTGTAAACTACCTTCCTGGTGCTCCTGCTGCTGATGTACACCATCAGATGAAAACCACAGCACCAAATACAGATTTGATGGTCAGGTGCAAACAGCATACACGTGCAGGCACGTGCACGCACCTGCGTGCGCACACACAGGTGCACACATGCAAGTATTCTACGTGCAATGGTAATACCTCAATAACTGATAATCAAAATCAACTGTTTTGAGTCAAGAGCAGTAGACCACCAGACAGAGGAAACCTAGATCCCAAAGATACCTGACTACTGACCTGGGGGTGGAAAAACTTCTGGAAATTGTCTGTAAAGACTTTGGTTTTACCCACATGAGACTTTACTGTCTGCCCAGCCCTGGGCCTGGAGTTGCTTCTGAAATACATCTTACTCAAGTTAGATTGAATCCCTTTACTTTTCATTCCCAGGAGGAGTTCCAGAGCTGTTTCTAGTCTCTGTCTTAGTGACAGAAACTCTCATTTTGATATGAGGGGAAGAGGGATTTGTCCACATTCAATCTAAGTCATCTTCCTAAACAATCTAGAGGCAGCTGGAGAGTTCCCATTTTTAAAAAAAATCATCCAAGTAATTTTTTATGCATATCCTGCGTGCTGGAAAGGGTGTGGTTCTTTCTCTTATTATCTCTTTGTTATATAACTTTGCAATTTTTACTTCTGAAAGTACCTGATTGTGGTATAAGAAGTATAAGGCAAAGGATGTTTTTTGCTCTATTCTTAGTAGCTGACTTTCAGGCCACCTCCCCTCTGATGTGCAGATTGGCTTGTTGTCAATCATTCCCTCTGCCTACCCCGCTTTGTTAGAGGAAGAAATGGCCTAGTTACCATGTGACCCTGCCCTTACTTGGCCTCAGCTGATTGGATGTCAGACCTGACATAAGTCTATTAGATTTTCTGCCCGGAGGAGTTGGTTAGCTCTATGGTCTTTCTTTCTTGTGTTCCCCAAATAGCTTCAAGGATGTCAGCCTTCTGGGTAATATCTTCCTTTAATATCCAAATATAACATCGTGAGTGCTGTGATGGAGACAGATGCATGCGTTCAATCCAACTGCATTTCCTTTTTCTCTCCTTGGGCACATGGGAAGACCACATTTCCCAGCCTGCCTTGCAGTTAAGTGAAGCCATGGGTAGAAGTGATGTGATGTAAGCCATTTCCACACCTGGTCCTTAAAAACACACAAATCTCCAGTCTTCTCTTCTGCGATGACATTACAGGCCACGTGTTCAAGATGGTGTGGCTATAAGGAGATACACGGGTGCGGAGGGCCAACTGCATGCGTGCTGTGCCGTTTTATACGCAGAACTTGAGCACCCATCCACTCTTGTCAGCTTTTGGTGGGGCTTTAAAGACATTCCTATGATTATCTATCATTTCTCTGGGCTTGGGGAGAGGGGATGAGAGGTCAGTATTTGCCATTCTGCCACCTTGAAACTGGTCTACCCTCTAAAATGTGGAAGCAAAAGAACTGTTTCTTCATTTGCTTTTCTCCTCAGTAGCAATTTTTCCTTCCTGTTCCCAGCCCGATGCTCCTTGCAAGAACAGTGTGTATGAACCAGCAATTTAGTTTTCCAAAGCTCGGTTATATCCAGGCAGGTTTTCCAAATATAAAAGTAATTTTTTTCTTCCTCTGGCTTCTCAAAAATTCTTTGATCTTACAGTTTAAAGAGAATCTACCAAATGACTCCACTGAAGACCACACCTCTTGCCTAAATATTAACTGTCTACATGATATCAATTGCATATTAATATCAACCATGAATAGCTGAGCTCAGAAGGATGGACAGCGTGTGCATACCACCTGGCATTGATGCTGTGCCCTTCGAGGAGGGGCTCTCCTGCCCTTGAGTGGGCATCTCTGATTGCTCAATTGTTCTGTGAGCCCTGCGGGAAAGAAACCTCTGGTGGTTTTTCTCACAGACACATCAAATTCCATAATTTTTGATTCTACAGTTATTATTTTAATCTTGCAGAAAGTTTTTTTGCAGGGATGAAAGCAGAAAAACTAATATTTGTCGAGTACATACATCCCTCTTGCCTGTTTTGTTCGAGGTACTTTATCTCATTTAATTTTCCCAGCCACCGTAGGAGGTAAAAATTACTGCCCCCACCTTCTGAATGGGAAATTGGAGTCTTGGAGATTAAAGGACCTGCCCAAGCCTGGGCTGCCCAGTCAGGAGCAGGGGCAGGATTCAAACCCAAGGGCCACACCCATGTCTTTAGAACCCATCCCACTGAGAATTGGGTACATTTCATTAAAAACTTGTGGGAAATGGGTTCTCATGGTAATTACTATTCATCCAGCTTTTATAATGTACATATCTTTGTATTTTTAACTGCAGAATATCTTTCCTCACCTGCAAGAATAAAAAGGAGGTTCACATTTTTAAAATACATTAAGTGATTATTACTAAGCAGAACGAGGTCAATTTTTTAAGAGCCTGACTATTGGTCAAATGCTAATTACAGCTGCAAATCTGAGGTCTAGAAAGGTAACAATTATAAAGCAATTTTAAAATAAATATAAAAGTAACATGTTTATTGTTGAGAATTTGGACAATACAGAAGAGTTAAAAGAAAACCCATAATCACATCCAGAGGGAAAAAATATTTAACATCTTTCAGGGATTTTAAAAAGTGGAGTCATTTCATATTTCATTTTGTACACAGAGCTTTTCACACATTTTCATGAATATTTTCTAATGCAACAAAGGACTTTTAAAATATGAATCCACTGACTGTGTAATGTAATATTATACACACATACTACATTTAATCTTGCTTTTGTGCTTTCAGCCTGTTCTCACATGAAAAATTTCAAACTGAAAATTGCTACAGTGTCTATCCTGATGATTACCTGAAAGCAGATTTCTAGAAGTGGTATCAATAGGTCAAAGAATATATATTTCAAGTACAAGTTCTCCATCATTTTTGGAATAAGTAATATCACATGGTTCGAAAATCAGAATGACTCACAAGCCCACACCGACCTGCTTTGTCCCCAATCCTGCTTCCCTGCACCTTACTGCTCCTTAGGGAATCTTTTTTTTTTTTTTTAGTTTCTTGGCTTTTCCCTCCAGTGTTTCTTTCTCAAATGCTTAGCCTTATTTCCCTCATTATTACCAAAAGGCAGATTACTTCACCCTCTCTTCCCACTTGCATTATGTTCTTAGGTGTGAATGAACAAGAGTTCCTTCCTCCAGGCCCTGCAGTCATTCTCCTATCTTCTGCTACTGTCAACGAAGCTCTAACGAATAATGTTGACCTACATCATTACGTCAATGTTGGAGGCTTGTGTAGTATAGAGATCCCAAAAAGGTGGACGTAGGTGTGCAGGGTTCCGGGCGAATATTCTTTGCAGGGTGCTTGACCTCATCAGCAATTTGATTTTAAAATATTTTACAAAATTCTTGGACCCATGTGAGTTAGAGGAATTTATCAATGAAGATTTAATAGAATTAGTAGAAAATAGGAACTTAACGTATTCGTGGATTGTCCAATAAATGACGACAAAGATTCTTCATAAGGTGCAGGCAGAATCTTTTCATGTTATTGTCCAGTGTGCCATTCCCGGCTAACGTCTTCCACTGTTAGGATAAAGATAGCAAAACTGTGATTACTTGCAACGCTCCCGCCTTCAGAACCTATTCATATTGAAACAGTATAGATTTTCTGGCCTCTGCAGTTCCCTAGCACTGTTTAGTTAACACTGTTTATACCCTTGCTCATGCTGCTCCCTCATCCACATTGCCCCGCCGCCCACGGTGGATCCTGGCTTCCAACGACTTTCTTAACTTTCTGAGAGGTTGTTACTGTGCTTTGTTATAGGAGCCAAAAATGCTAATCTTACCCAAAAAGCATGTAGGAAAATGTGAGGATACTTTTTCTGATCATGTTGACTTTACTGTCTGGAGTTTTATAGTGTAAATATAGAATCACACAGCCCTTTCTTCTCTTGAACTTCTGAGCTGTGCTTACTGCATTTCTAGGTGTGATCTCTTTCAGTGATGACTGAGCCCTGACAAAGATTCGAACATTAGCCAGGCTCCCGAAACTCATCCTACCTAGGTCCATCTGTGCACTTCCTTATAAAATCCACACCTAGCAAGTACCCTTCTAAGTCTGTTTAACTAGAGCGCCCCCCACCCTTGAATCTGATCACCCTTGATATCTGATCATCTTCCCCATTGTCCACCCCAAGCCATGTTTGATCACCCTGGCCCGTCTTTAGCCAAGAACCCCATTAGGTCCAGTAAGCCAGAATTGCCATTATCTCTGATGTTTCCTCATAGTAATTTTCCATCCACTCGCCCCTACCCTGATACTTGGCTATACTCCTCACTTGCCTGCTCTGTGTTTGGAGTTAAGCCCATGTCTCTTCCCCACAGCAAAATCCCACTGCAGTGGCCCCTGTACCTATTGTGATGGTCCTGAATCAAGTTCACCTTACCATCTTTAACAAGCATCCTTGATTTTTTTTTTTCCTTTAACAACCCCTGCCTACCGCACACTGTCACCAGTGGGGAGGTTAGGTGATGGCCCAGGAGCAAAGGGAGAAGAATGGTCCCATCCATACATTGAGTGACTGTTCCTTGTCAAATACAGTTTAAGACTTACCTGGGAGAGCACGACATCACCATATCAACTGGAGGGAAGAGAGGATGCCAACTAGAAGGGCCAATCACAGAGCAGGGGTCTTTAAGCCATCAGGAGAGAGAGATGTGGCCATCCCCAGAGGGCTGCCTGGCACATGGCACAGAACCTGCAAGAGGGTGGGGAAACCTTCCTGAGTGCAACTGATAGGAGGGGTGCACAAAGGACAGGATGCCTGCCACTCCCACACTCAAGGCTCTAGGCGAGAGACAGTGCCGCAGTCAGAATGCTGACCACAGAGATCTGAGGCTGGAGTCCAAGGGTTAGCTGCGACTGTCAGTGGCCCAGACATCTGAACTCATCCTATGTCTGGTGTGAGTCACTCCAAATCCACTTGTCAGTACCATTCAGGAAACCTGTTATCATTCTCACCAGAGAGAATGATTGGCTTACTACATTGCCTTCTCGGAACTGGAGCTGGCCGTGAGAGCCCAGGGACTACCCTGTAGGCAGGAATCTGACTTCCCGGAGGGCATCTGGTTGACCCCACACAGGTTGACCAATTAGGGGAGACACAGGAGCAGGACTCACCCTCAGCTTGGCTGGTCCCAGGCATTGGATGGTGAGTTACAAAACTACAAGGCAATTGCTTTTTGCAGATGGAGCCCATACAGGATTGGTTTTAGGTTGGGGCAGCCTAGATGGCACTGCTGATGCTGGCTTGTCCCAGGTACTCAGGAAGACAGAATTAAAATTTGAAGAATTCATTCTAAAGCATGTGTGAAATTTTTTGTGTGCAATGGGCTGGATAGTAAATATTGTACTTCAGGCTTTGCAGCCTATATGGTCTCTTTCACAGCTACCTAGTTCTATCAAAGGGGTGTAACTGGACTCTGATGAAGCTGCATTTACAGAAACAGGCAGTGAACTGGATCTGACCCCTGGCTGAACTCAGCCACATGAACTCAGCCATGTGGCAGAGGGCCCAGGACAGAGGCTTTTCTTGCTTGGGTCCAATGGTGGCCTTAGTGGGTCTACAGTATCAAATGACAAATGCCATGCATAATTTTGGTAGGAATAGCCAGATTCCCCTCGACAGAGCCTTTCTTATGCTACATTTATCATTTACCACCAGCAATTGTGTCTGTCTCCCTACAGCCTAGCCCAGTCAGTTTGATCTGATTTTGAATTTTTGCAATTTTGATAGTGAGAAATGTTTATCTCAGTGTGATTTTCATTAGCATTTCTTTCCATTTGAGTAATACTGAGCATCTATTTCTTTTTATGAACCATCTGTCTTTGGCTATTTCATTATTTTGTTGTTGGTCTTCTTCTTCCTGCTTTATATTATGTGCTTCACATGCTGAGGAGATGAGCCCCTAGCATGTGTGCTCTGCAGGTGCAGGATTGCGTTGTCCGTGCATGTCAGTGAGGTCACAGTGGTTACTAGTGTTTGGAACTGCAGCTCTGGAACTCAGGTGAGGGGCCTAAACTGGAGAACTCAATTTGGGAATAATCGTATAGATGGCATGTGAAACAATGACATGGGTTCTATCACCAAGGGAGAAACGGTAGAGAAGAAGTAATTTAAAAAATGAGGGGATCAAAAAACTGTAGTACATTTACACAATGGAATTCTATGCAGCAGAAAGAAAGAAGGAGCTCCCACCCTTCACAACAACATGGATGGAACTGGAGAGCATTATGCTAAGTGAAATAAGACAGGCGGTGAAATACAAACCATATGATCTCACCTATAAATGGAAGCTAATCAACAAAACAAGCAAGCAAAATATAACCAGAGACATTGAAATAAAGAACAAACTGACAGTGACTAGAGGGGATGGGGGAGGGGATAACGGGGTAAAAAGGGGAAGGGTCGTCAAGGAACATGTGTAAAGGACCCATGGACAAAGCCAAAGGGGGCAGGATTGAGGGTGGGAGGTGGGGGTGGGTGGACCAAGAGAAAGTGGTCATAGGAAAAGGGAGACAACTGTACTTAAACAACAATAAAAAGTGATTTTAAAAACCTGAGCTTTGGCGCATTCCAACACTTAGCAATTGAAGAGGAACCACCAGCAGGCAGAGAAGGGGCTTCCAGGAGTGTGGAAAATAAAAGCAAAAGCCAGATGTTTTGGGAAGCCAAAAGGAGAAAGCATTTCAAAGAGGAGGGAGACCATGGAATCCTTTTAGGGACCAAATAAGATGAGACTCCTTATTGAGAACTGATCACTGGATTTGGCCACATGGAGACTGTCACTGACCTTGACAGGGATACGCTCAGTCGAGTGGTGGGGACAAAAGTCTGATCTCCCAGAGAGCAATGAGATCAGAGAAATATAGGTTGTGGGACAGTTAAGGGTTAACTGGATGTCTGAGGTTATGAATGAAAAGATCTGTCTGAGCAGCCATGAGTTCTTCACCATATTATCCAGCCGAACTGTCCAGTAAGTAGAAAGGTGGTGGTGGAGGGCATGTGGATTGATGGACCTGGGAATCTAGGCTGAAAAATGAGAAGAGTGCTTAGAACAGTGAACAGGTGCTAAAGCAGTGGATTGGAGGTCTAGTATAATAAATAGAGCCAATGTATTATTCTCATCAATGCAACACATACACAGACCACCCCAGACTCTCCTGGGTTCTACACAGGCTGCCTGTCTATGCAGCTTATTGAAAAGTACATACAGCCAGGCTGGGTAAACATTGCTTCGATTTTATTCTCATTTGTGTTTACAACAATTCAAGGATGAAAGATGCCCATTGTAAATGGGTAGACCAAACCACAGATACACAACAAGAAAGCCCCAATACTGACTTTTAAGAATGCACTTCCTTTGGCTACATCACTTATGGTCTATAATGTGAAATTTTTGATGTCTTTGAGCAGATACATTACTCTAAGTTCCCATTTTATCATGATCTAAGAAACTTTATTTTTTAAGAGAAAAAAATGGTTGATGGTCAAGAATGAAAAATATGTCTTTGAAAAATTATCTGCAGGGTAAAGCATCTGGTAGGTTAGTGAAGGAAGAAGTTTGGAAAGCAGGAGTTTTTATATTGTATAAAAATAAATGCTGCAAATTTACATTATTTAAGAACGATAAGAAATGGTTTTGTGGGTAAATAAAAGAAGTCATCTATCATTTGCACACTTATATAAAGGTTTTCAAAAAAAACAGTAAACATTTTTTAGAGGAAGCTACATCCCTCTTATAAAATTAATTCAGTTAATCGATGACTGATTTTTCCATGTCTTTCTTTTTTCTATTACATGAGTTTTAGACATTTCATTGCTGTAACCACAAGTGGGTAGCAAAATGGAAAGGAGATAGAACTCAAATCAGCCATCCTAGTTATTTTTCAGCATCTATGGAAAATGACTAGATCTGGGAAGGGGAGTGGCAATGAAATATTCTATGAAATAAGGCATTGTTCGTTATTCTAACATATCCATTTATCTCTGCTCTCCTGGGTCTTATGAACATGCGTAATTCACAGTTGGCTATACTTATCAACAAGACATATGAAATGGGGTCTTTGCCTGTCTGAAATCTGTCAGCAGCAGCAATACTCTACTTTAGACAATCCGCTTCTCCCGTTGCTCTGAGTTGCGTACTCCTGATGCACTTGGAGGGTCACAGAAAGAGACTGGCTTAGGAGATCGGAGACATGATCTTTAGCCACAATTCGGTTACTTTGCAGCTGTGCAACCTGTAAAATGTAACTTCTCTGAGTTTGTTTCTTTTGCTGTAATGTAAAGAAAGAAATATCTACTGACCTATTTCACAGGTGCTGTTGTGAGTACTAAATAATACTGTGTATTTGAATGTGTTTTAGATTGCATAATGCACTGGACTAAAGCGGTTGATAAATGCTTTGAGAAAATGGGGTTTGCAAGGAAAAAAATGTCTGCTGTGCACTATTTTATGTTAAAAATCAAATAGAAATCATTGGGAAATATAAATGCTTATGAATCATACAGCCCAAATGTAAACAAGCAATTTACAAATTCTTTACAATAAAATAAATTATTTATGGATTTTTTAAATTAAAAAAAATCTTTGCACATAAATATTCATCAATGTAACTTAATCATTCTTTCTTTTATAAGAATGTTCACTATGTGACATTATAATTCTCCAAAGGAGAAATTCTACAATTCATTCAGCTCTCTGCCTTAGAAGCTTCATTATAAGGCAGAAGAATGGAACAATTAAAGTTTTAAAATAAGCAAAAATATATAACTCTAAACCACAGTCCCCTTATTGTAAAAAGCTCAACAGGAAGACTTCCCCCAGAGTGTGTATAAACAACTTACTGTTTATATCACATCAACACAGACTCACAACTTCAGCCATGATGACTGAAGTTAATGTGCATTTTTCTTCCCTTATCAATTAAATTATTACATATCTGATGGTCTTAAGAGATTCCACTGAATTTTTAAAAAGTGAACTATATAAAAATGCTTACCTATTGAATAACGAGGGTGTTGGTCAAGTATTTGGAATATAGATCAGAGTTTTAGAAAAATATCTGAGACATAGCAGTGTATAGGATTGTAGAATGAAGCCTGTGCAAACAGAGGGTGTGTACAGACATGAGTGACCAACCAACTTCTCTTACAAGATGGGACGCCTAACGGTCTCAACAGACTACTTTAGCAAATGAATCGCTTGCCCATTCTAAAACGTATGCTAATTAAATGGTACAGTTGTTTTTAATGAAAAGAAACTATTATAATATAGGTAAGAAATACTAAATTCTGGGCAGTAACAAAATTTTTGGACCAAATGACCAAAGTATATCAAAAAATGTGTTTAAGAATATCTATATAATGCTAATATTCTAATAGCACTATGATCTTTGCTACCAACAGGCCAAGATTCAGTCCTCCACTAAAGCGTCGGTCTCTGTCCCACACACAGTTTTTCACACATTTTGTCTCTACAAATGCAGTTTGGGTTACCTTCTATTTTTGACCACTAAATCTTCTGAAAAAGATCGATATTCTTCCAACAAATCAATGATCAGAAGTGACCCACTGTTTTCATTAAAGATTGCTCAAGGTCATTCTGTGTTTCAAGGGCAGCCTGCCAAGAACTCGCAAAGGTGAAATTAAATTAGCATTGGCACAGGGAAATCCACAGAAGCAAGTAAAAGTGAATTTTACTCAGCAGAACATATTTTAGGTCATGTTAGGAGCATGTAATTGGCAAATTTATCCTCAGCTGGTAGAGGTGGGTACAGTTAAAACTATTAAAAGCTTGGGTGGGCCCCTTTCGTTTTATGGGATGCTTTGTGGCACCACACATCGATGAGACAAGAAAGGCTAAACCAGAACTCTCCTCTAAACTGGCATTGTAAGTTAAACAATAATCAAGTACATTTCTGCTATGTCTGTGGTTTTAAAATTATTTGTTATAAACATCCTATATTCTTTCCTATTTAATTAATTTCAGAGCTTGAACTTGTACCTATGTCTATGTGAAATTATCATTTATTCTATGAAAAGCAGCATAAATACTGTTCATTCTGGCTTCAACACAAAGTCCTTTTAAAAACATTAAGGCCATGTAATTGAATCAGGGCCAACGAAAGTGTACCCTGGCAGAAGTCAAGCTACTAATTTAAGATTTTTGAAAAAGAGCCATTGGTGGTTATCTTGTGTTTTCATTCTTGGTAACTTGAGAGCAGTTTGTAGGATATATCAGTCTCCGACATCTCCATCACGATCTCCAATGAGCCAAAGAAAATGAAAACTTAAGGCTAACAACGCTGTCCCGAGCAGATCGCCCAGGGCCGTCAGGTAGGGGATGGAGAAACTATCCGGGTCCTTTCCTTTCCTCCAGAAGTGATGGACCATCCAGTCAGCAACCCACAGCAAGGTAAACACCTGCAAGAGAATACCAGAGGTCACTCACTCCTGTCACCTGGATATCCCTGGCCTATACACATGGCCAAAAGTCTAAATTGCTGCTTTCTGATAGTTCACAGCAGATGCCTAAGAATTGTGCTTGAAAACAAGAAATACTTAATTGGCAGAAAGATTTTCTTTTCTCAAGAGAAATAGTTCATGTATCTCTGCAATAAAATTTTTTGTCAACATTTTACATACATTGTCCCATTTTCTTCTAGCCTCCTGATAACCACAATCATCCTCGTATTTAATATTATTGCACAATTGCCAAACCACTATTATGTTTCAGTGTCTGTCCATGCAAATCCTATGAGAAGGAAGAAGACACAGGCGGCAGGACATAAAAATCAAAATTAGGAATCATTTATAACTTGAGATGCAAGGATATCAATCGACATAAAGATGGAGAACTGACCTATAATTCACTAATTGTAAGGCCATTAGTGGTTTGCCAAGGAAAATTCCAGTGCAACATAAGAACAACAAACACAAGGTAGTACACTGGGAAAGGACATGTTGCTACAGATACAGACATAGAAAGAGTCAAAATATTTTAAAGTACGATTCCAATACTAAGGTGTAATATGTGTAAGTATTTTCTAGGATATCAGGAATAGTATAAAGACCTTTGTGATGCTTTGAGTTTGGGGATCAGGTAAAATATTTTTTTCTTTGATCCATTTAGAGTAAGAAAATCATCTAATTTTCAAACTCCTGAAGAATTAAAAGGGATCTGGGATGAGAGATGTTAATGCTCAGTGGTTTGGGACAAGCTGACAAGTGCAGTACAGTGATTAAGAGCACTTCTCTACCACTTACTAGCTGACTGTAGACAAGTTAGTTAACCTTTCTGACCGTTTCCCCGAATGAACATTAGCGATAATGATAGTACCTACCTCATGAAAATGTTGTAAGGAGTAAATAGACTCAATAATTTAGTGCCTGGTACACAACTACCCATAGTGTCTGCTATCAGCAGATTTTTTAAGTGTCATTGCTGTTACTATTGGTGGCCTCTCAGATACTGGCGACACTTGGTGTGTTCAGGAGGAAGCCTGCTCTAGGCCCAGAGTCTACAAGGGTCCACTACCTGTCGCTGTTCTGACAAGCCGGCCATGGAGGTGAGGTGTCTGCCGTGGACTCTAAACCTCGTGTGCTGTAGGTTAGCTCTGACCAGGAGGGTGAGTGGCTTGTCCCAACAGGGACTCATACGCTCAGTCCAAAGGAGTGAACTTCAGGTGTCTTTGGACATCTGTCAGAGAAAGAAGTCGTACTTCAATCCTATTATTTTTTTCCCACATGAGGTTGATGCTTCCTTAGTGTTTTACCAGCAAAGATTGTTTTGGAATCATAAGGTTTCATCAGAACAATCTCGTCCGCGTGCCTTGGAAGCATGGAATATCAGAAATTATCCTGGACTCGGAGTTATAAAATCTAAATCTGATTTCCACTTCTGGCATCAATCAGCTATATGACTTTGGGCAAGCTTCTCACTCTCCTGAGCCTCAAATTCCTCCTTTGAAGAAAACAAACCCAGAAGGGCCCATAAAGCTGTCATGCAGACTTTGAGATAAGTAATATGAGCCACAGTGTAGGGGGGTGAAGGGAAAGGTAAGAGGCGGCACGTCGCAGGTTACAGTCGTAAGAGCATAGTGCAGAGACCGAGGCCACGAGTCAACCCAGTAGACCCTGAACAGCTCAGTCCACTTCTGGGCACTGTGTTAGGCACTTGTTCACCCCTGTGTCTTCGGTGTCTAACAAAGTGACTCACTTACAAAGCCCACACTCAACATCTGACTGAACACATGAGAGTCAGCTGGAGACAATGTCAGAGACTCCTCCGAAAATAAGAACTGCTTGCTCTGAGCAGGAAGTGGGGAGATACAAACACAAGAAGGTTATTGTTCAGGAGACACTAGTTTATACTAACACATGGCTTCAAAGGGTAGGGTTTTAGGCTCGAGGATAAACGTCACCACAAGACAAAACTGGAAAAACAAACACAAGCTGGGCTATCTGTAAACAGGGCGAGTTATGTGGTAAACTCTGTATTAATGGAGTCCATGGAGATTCAACAAAGGAATCTGCTGATCGAGTGAGTCACATGGGCCAGGGGGAGAAGAGTTTCAAAGGGAATGAGGCTAATTTCTACACAGTTGGCAAAAATAAAAATGAATCATAACTCTGTAACTTATTATAACTTTATATATTGAGTATAAAGTTATTTATATGTTAGGTTATAAAGGTATATTTATATATTTAAAAATATATAACTATATATTAGTAATATATAAATATATTATGTAAAGAAATTTACATATACATATGTGATACATATAGTTTACGAACTCCTTGTATAACATCTGCTTTGAACAGGAGATTCATCTGGAGCAGGGCTTGGCAAACTAGAGCCCATGGGCCAAATTCAACCAGCTGCCTCTTTTTATAAATATACTTTTTTTTTTTTAAAGATTTTATTTATTTTTAGAGAGAGGAGTAGAAGGAGAAAGAGAGGGAGAAAAACATCAGTGTGTGGTTGCCTCTCCCATACCCTCTACTGGGGACCTGGCCCACACCCCAGGCATGTGCCCTGACTGGGAATCAAACCAACGACCCTTTGGTTCAAGGCCCGCGCTCAATCCACTGAGCCACACCAGTCAGAGCTTATAAATAAACTTTTATTGGCACACACCTGCACCCACTTGTTTACTTGCTGTCTATTTAGTCTATTATTTAATCCCCACAAGATTCTCATGAAGCAGGTGCTGTTATTATCCCTAGTGTTCAGTTGGACGCATGACTCAGAGAGCTGAGGTAATAGGCTTTGGCACCACAACGGCAGGACTCTGTAGTTGTGATGGAGACCAACTGGCCCACAGAACCTGCGATGTTCTCTATCTGGCCTTTTACAAAAAAGGGAGGGTGCTATCCCCTACTCAGGAGGAAGTTCTTTCTCATACGGAGAGAAAGAAAATGGCACCCTCACCTCATACTCCCAAGACCAATTTTAGGCAAAGACAAATACAAAAAGCAATACTCAAAGTTTTATAAGAGAATGTCTTTAGGAAGTTAATGTAGGGAATGATTTAATAAATAAAATACATAACATATTAAAGGAATGGGCATAAACTACATTAAAGATTTCTGTGGTTCAATAAATACCATAAATTAAGTTAAAAATAATGCCCCCGGTCCTGGAAAAAAAAATTTCTTCCTTGCACATAACTAACAAAAGAATTAGTATTCAGAATAGTGAAGAGAATATACAGAGAACTACAATTCATAAGAAAAAGAAAGAATCCAATACAATAAAAAGGAAATTTAAAGTGCCAAAACACATATGAAAAGATGCTCAACCTCACTAATAATATAGGAATGCAAACTAAAACTACTTTAAACTCCATTTCCTACCCATCTGACTGGGAAAAAAATAAACTTTTAACCAATAATAATAATAGCGAATATTGTTTTTGAATTGGCCTTTTATGAGGCAAAGCAGTGTTCAAAGAGGTTCACATGAATGAAATGATCTAATGCTCAAAACATGTCTATAACATGCTATGGATATCATTACTATCCTTTCTGCCATATAAGGAAACGAAGGCCTGCGTAGAATGTAAGAAGCCTGCGCAAGATCGCACAGCTCGTAGGTGGATCAGGTCAAACTCGTGTCAATCTAACACTAACGCCCACGTTCCTGCCCATCAGTATAGCACATTGTATGGATTAAAAAAAAAGAAAAAAGAAAAGAACTCTACATGGGTAACAGAAGCGTAAACTGACACAACTTTGGAGAGCAATTTGGCAATATCTATTAAATTTGAAGATGTGCATCTCCTTAATTCAGTAATTCCACCTAGAAATAATAATATTTTTTCCCTTCTGCAACACGGGTAAAAGGGTAAAACCGTCCGCTGCTGAAGGAGGCTGGCTGGGAGCTCTGCGGACCCCAGGTCCCTGGTGGCTGCCCGAGGATGGAAAGGCCCAGCGCCTTGGGGTGACTGTGGAAGCCATGCATACATGAATACTACGAGAAATATGCAAGGGTATTCATGGCACCCTTGTTGCGAAGATCAAAAATGGAAAATGACCTAAAATGTCTATTGACAGAAAAATGGCTAACTTAGCTCTTAGGTCATACAACTGAACACTAGATAGAAGCAAAAAGGAATGAAAAAGAGCTATGTGAATCAATATGAATATGTCTCAAAAGCATGAGGTTGAATGAAAAAGCAGTATAAGATTGTGCAAAGTATATGATTCCAATAAGGTTTACAAATACAAAGGACAATAGCCTGTTATTCACAGACACGCATCAGTGGCAATAGCACCGCATGACAATGACACATACCAATTTAGGAGGCTGGTGACTGTTAGGGAGAGCATTAAAGGAGACCAGGAAATGATGCACAGGGAACGCCAACCATACCTACGATGTATTTTTCTTGATCACTTTGCAATTTTGCCCAAATAATTTCTTACGAGTTGATAAAGCTGGGTGGCAAATATTCAGTACATGGTTACCTTCTTTCCTATGACTTCCTGTACATTTGTACTTCAAAATAAAAACTAAGCAGCTGGGGCAGTGGTAACTCACTAACCAGGACTGCCTGAGCTACAACTTAGAACACCTACCCCGATGGACACCTGAGAAAGGAAGTCAGTATAGGAAGCCCTGTAGAATCCGTGAAGCGTTCAGACTTGTAAGTACCCAGTGGTACTGAGGCTTACTTAAGAATTATCTAAATGTCTGTGTATGGACTGAGCAAATATCTACATTATCTCATCATTTTTGCAACTCTCCTCCCCAGGTAAGAAAAGGAAGTGGTATTTTCTGCAGACACCAAATGGGACTCAGGACTCAAGGACACTAGGAAGTATGGGGTATTGGCTGAGAATGCGGGTTAACTGGAAGTTGGCATTGTTGGTGGAGGAGATGAGACGCCTGCATTTGGAGGGCTCCCAGTGACACAGACAACCCCTCACCCACCAGTAGTCATGTGCCCCATCAAGAGCCCGCACTCGCTTGCAACCTACTTGACCTCTCCATGCCCCACTGTCCTCCCTGTAAAAGAGAGATAACAATCCCTATGTCATAGAGATGATGACATGAGGATTAAATAGTGCAGCATGCTTCGAACAGGGCTTGATGTATACAAAGAACATAAATATTTGCCATGACTCAAAAAAAATGGAGGTCACATATGAAGAAACAAGAATCTAAGGGAGCAATGCCTCAAAATCCTGAGAGCAATGGGCTTTCAGTCTATTAGTCTGTGCCCAATTTACCAACCAAGTGGTGAAGGTAAACCAAGAGCGTTTTAAGACCTGCATGCACTCAGAAAGTCTTTTCCACGTTGTCCTGTGGAATTTATTCGAACGTGTGTTGATGCAAAATGAGGAAAAGAACCAAGAGAGAAAGAACTGGGACCCAGGAAAGAGAAGAGGCCACCGGAGGGCAGGGAGGGAAGCCCAGGAGTGTGCGGTGGGCCGGGGCCTGAGCCAGACAGAGCAGGCGGATGGAGCGTTCCGGAAATGAGACCTCTGGGGGAAGGACAACTTAGCAAATTATCTCATATAAGAGAGTCATTATAATTATAATTAGGAGCAAACACTTATTATGCATATGTGATAGCTGTGATGGAGCACCTGGGAAAAAAATTAAGCACTGGCATACAGACAACTGTGCAAGTGAAAAAAATAGGGTGGTTATCTCCAGAAAAAAATTAAAAACAGATAAAAGTTAAGAAACTGTAATTCACTACTTACCTCTGTGATGAATGATATTTACAGTCTCATATAAACACTGCTTACTTATTAAATAAAAAACAAACATCACTACATTAGAAGGATGGAAGTTGGGGCAATAAGGCAGGGGGTAAGGCAGCTAAATCCTCATCTGCCATTACTGAAAGTCCATCACTAACTTCTGAGTTGATAAAGCAAAGTGAGCAACCCAAGTTAATATATAGATAGGCAACAAAAGAAACAGCTGAAGGAGCTCTGGAGGATCTTACTATCTAGTGTTTTATACACATGCACGTAAAGTATCTTTTTAAAAAACATGCATATATTATCTTTTTCAATATGTGACCCATAAATGGGTATTGAAATCATTTAATGCAGCAATCCCCAACCTTTTTGGTGCCAGGGACCAGCTTCATGGAAGACAATTTTTCCATGGACCAGGGAGGGGGCATGGTTTTGGGATGATTCAAGCAGGTTACGTTTATTGTGCACTTTATTTCAGTTATTGTGATATTCTAATAGATAATGTAATAATTATGCAACCTACCATAATGCAGAATCAGTGGGAGCCCTGAGCTTGTCTTCCTGCAACTAGACGGCCCCATCGGGGAGTGATGGGAGGCAGTGACACCTGAAGTGTGTTGCTTCCGTCCAGTCTACTCCGTAATCTCGTTTTGGTTGCAGTCACTGCAGAAAACCCTGCTTCCCAAAGAGAGGATGTTGGAAATGGAAGCAGGCTTCTCAGTGCTTTTGTGGCAATCTCAGGATATTCTCTTGGTATTTTCTTTTAAAGGCAGCTCTCTGTTTCTTGGCAGTCTTAGAGTTCTCTGCTGGCTCATCACTGGGTCTTTCCCCCTTTTCAAAGAAGCTCTCCAGCAACATTTATTTTACCCATTTTGGGTAGGGTTGGCTTGGGAACTTACTGAGACTGTGACTGAGATACACACACAGTGAGGGGCAGGAGGCGTGGATGGAAGTGGTCAATAAAATAATGGTGGGCCACCTGCAGACTATAATAAGTGTCACATTCTGACTTAAAGTCTGCCACCAGAGGTGGCTGCACAATTGAAATACATCAACTCACTTGCCTCTATAAAGCCTGCCACTAGATGCAGCTTAATTGCCACATGTCACTCACTGATAGGGTTTTAATATGAGTCTGCAAGCAATTGGTTTATTTTGGTCTGTGTACAGTCACACATCCCTGCTAATGATAATCTGTATTTGCGGCCGCTCCCCAGTGCTGGCATCACCGCCTCAGCTCCACCTCGGTCAGCAGGCATTAGATTCTCATAAGGCTCATTCTGCCTAGATCCTTCACCTGTGAAGTTCATAGTAGGATTCATGCTCCTAAGGGAATCTGATGCCACCAATGATCACCAGTTTCCCATAGCTGCGGCCTACTGAATCATCTGAATAGTTTCTGCAGAGGAATGTTCAAACTAACTCAAAATTTGATGCAGATTTGTTGCTCTACTTACTCAGTCATTTTGAATGTGGCAGCCACACAGTACACGTGCTCATTCAATGGTGTCTACCACCCCTACTGACTTGTACAGTGAAGTCATCAATGTTCACACATGCGCATTCCAGTCCACTCTCCTTGGCTGCCAGGTTACATAGATATTGTGCAAAGTGCTCTCATTACATTAATAATGGCTGGACTTTTTCCAGACAGACCATATACTTATATATATAATGAAAATATATAAATAAGTGTGCTTTGTTTTCAACATAAACATTTCTTACTGAGGGTTGTGGTCAAAAATGTTTGAAAGCTACTGACCTAAAACATGCATCTTACACGTTAGGTTCTAGAGATCTAACATGTAAATCATGGGGAGGGGGAACTATGCTTTCTCACTATTTTCTTCCTTGGTTTCTAACAAAACACTTACATGTGATAAACCTAAAACCCTCTAAATCTTAGTTTCTTCATCTCTAAAATGAGATTACCATTTCCTACCTCATGGGCTAGCTGCAGAAATTAGGGTTAAGCAAATGTTTGTTATAGAGCAAGTTCTCCATAAATCAGTGCCATCATCACTGTTCATTAAGCATTAAGCTAAGAATTTATGACCTTTACTTAAAAGGTTGTTGGAATAGACACAAGACTTCTCACCATTCTGAGCCTTAGCTGGGGCTTCTGTAAAATGGATGGATTTATGTCTTTATAGTTTGTTCTATTTCTAAAGTACAAAGATTAGAAATTTGGTGTCACAAACTACCTAGCGATTGCTGAGTGACCTTTGTGTCTTCCCCAACTCGTTCCACATTCTTACTCCAACAATAGGGTTTATCTAAGTTCACATATCATGCGATTTCTTTTTGAAGCTATTGTGGTGACTTAAAGTTCAAGCTGGTTTAAATTAATTGTTTTTGCAAGTTAAACAAGGATAGGAGTGTTTCCTTGGAACACTGTGTATGATGAATTATCAAACTCGCATTAAGTATCAGATACTCCTTAATGCGACATGTTTTATTTTAAAACTAAATGATAATTCCAGAAATGCATGCTTTTCGGAGTGAAAATACATCAAGAAAATCAAACTAAGGGTAAACGTGTTTTCATATCATCTGTTTGTGTTTTATGAAATATGCATAACTTTTTAAAGGTAAACATACCTTCTGGAAAGGCAACTTTGTGCCCCAGCTAATTATTCACGTTCTAGATGTATTACTTGGAATTTAAATAAATATATAAAGTACAAGAGTATGTATATTTGCTTTGGACGATAGTGATTCTCTTGGCCAGCTCCTTTCCTGAGCTAGAATCAACATTCCCATGAGCTAGCACCCCTGCCGCACCCAACTGCCAGCAACAGCCTTGTGTATTGTGTGAAGGAAGATGACTTCTTCGGGAGAGGAATGCTCACAGATACGACACAAACACACACCAGGAAATGTTAATTAGTACAGTCCTTCCTAATTCCCAACTTACAAAGGCTGAATTCATTTCCCCTGTAAAAATATGCTTCACTAATCCCTTTTCCAGACTGGAAACTTTACACATTAAAATCTAATATTTAAATGTCTGCTAAGGAGAATTTAGGATTATTATTAGTCAACAGGAAGCCAATCCACTCCTGATATTCAGACAAAAGTATCTTTTCTTTGATCTGAACTGCATTGTGAGGTGGCAGGTGGCAGAAGGTGGAGCATGAAGGAATCTTATTTTGAGAAGGAGCCCATAATATTCACTGAACTTCCCAGGGAGTGCATGGCACAAAAATAGTTAAGACCTTCTGTCCAAAAGAAACTCTCAGAATATGTTTGAGGAGACATATACAGCAATATTCATAGCCTTGATTTTAATAGTAAGACACTATAAACAACCTAAAAGTCAATTAAAAGAAGGATGGATAAACTAATTATGGAATATTCCTACAATAGAATATTATATTGCAAAAATAAATGACCAGTTATACATAAAAACAAATCTGTAAAGTACATGACTAAAGTACATGGTTAGAAAACCATTTGGCTTACATTTGAAGCTAATACAGAATAATATTGAATGTAAACTGTAAATGAAAAATTAAAACAAATTTTATAAAAGAACTAATGTCAAATGTAACATGAAATAAGATAAGAAAGTCACCTGAACCCACATTTACTATGATTCCATTTTTATAAGTTTCAAATCCATGCAGAACTAAAAAACATAATTTGGGTATTCAAATATATGCAGTAAAATCATAAGAAGAAGCAAAGACCTGTCAGCCAAACAATTCAGGATCAACAAAAAAGCCACCTATCTGCCTTTCTTTGCTCTGGGAGGCTAAGGGAGGGGCACAGAGGTGGCTTTCAAATCCACAGATCCTGTCAGGACTGTATTTCTTATGCTGACTGATGAGTGTACTGGTGTTCACGGTACCATTATCCTTTATACCTTGTGTACATCTTGTTGTAAACACTGATAGAAAATGGAACTAACTACCTGAAAAACTTTAAAATATTTGTCACATGAAAAGTCAAAAGTGCAGCTGTGAACTTCTTTGACATAAAGAAATGTAAACAAACCCTGAAAAGAAGACAGTGAATTTTAATGGCATGGTGGCGGAAGGAAGGAGCAAAAAAAAAGAAACTGAGAGATTTGAAACCTGGAAAATAGATCCTTTCTTGACATAGAAGGGTCTAACGTCCATGGTCACAGACAGAATACGGAGGAAAACAGAGAGTAATAGACTTGGACGTACAAAAAGGAAGGTGTTTAATTAACCTAATTAACATCTTGGAAAAGGGTGGCCATGAGAAGTGACAAGTGTGAAAGCCCAGGCATAATCAGCACTTCCACAAGGTTGGGGATACCGGTCACATAAGGATCCATAAACATAATTACTGCTGCTGCTGAAATGCTCTGCATGCTAAGAACTCTGTGTTCAGAGAATAAAAACGTGGAATGTTCATTTGGCAGGAATCACAGGCAAAAACACATCTACATGAGATTTAGATATTCAGCATATCTATACCTGTAAACATACAAATGTTCATTTAAGTAAACTCAGACCTACATAAAGAAGAAACTTTGCAGTTTAAAGGAAGAGTAAATGATTTGCTCTTGAGACTAATATTAAGGTTCAAAAGAAACTAACATCATTCAACAGGGGAAAGAACAGTTTTCCCAATAAGTGTTGCTGGAACAAGGGCTAGTCGTACAGAAAAATAGAAACCTCAATCCATATCTCATGCCATATATAAAAACTCACTGAAAATGGGTCGGAGATCCAAATAAAAGATAAACCAAAAAAAATAAAAGAACATACAGAAAAAAATATATACCTCACAACCTAGGTAGAGACCAAAGTTTCTTAGGGCACAAAAAGCACTAACTATAATTTTTTAAAAAACTGATGAACTGAACTTGGTTAAAATGGAGACTCCTGCTGTTAAAGTGCACGGTTAAGAAAACGAAGGCAATGCACAGACTGGGAGAAGACATTTCCAATACGTACATCTGACAAAAGACTTGAATCCAGAATTTGTGAAGAATGCTTACAATTCAGTAAGTCAATCAAATTTTAAAAAAATGGACTTAACATTGGAACTTCAGAAAAGAAAACATGAATGGCCCATGGACCTGTAAAAAGATACTCAGTACCATCGGTCACCAGGTAAGTGTAAGCTGTCACCAGCATGGGACACCACCTTCCCACCCACTGGACCGGCCAATGGCAGAAGGACTGATGACCCTGCCTGACGGGGAGGATGTGGAGCAACTGAAACTCTCAAACTAATGAAAATGCAGAACGATATCAACACTTTGGAAAGCAGCTTGGCAGTTTCTTGTAAATTTAAACTTGCATTTTTCATAAGACCCAGCCATTCTACTCCTGGGTTTTCACCAACGAGAAAGGAAAACATGTCCGCACAAAGACTTGCACGTGAGTGTTAACAGCAGCGGCGTTCATCACAGCCCGCAGTGGGCACAGACCACGTGCCGATCAGCAGGTGCTGGAGGGCATTCACACAATGGAATACTAAGCAGCAAAAATGGAACAAGTTGCTAATACATGTAACAATACGGGTGAATTTCAAAAGATGCTGAGTAAAATGGGGCGACAACAAAGAGTCTGTATTTAGATTCACTTACAGGAAGCTGGGGAAAAGGGAAACATGATTTATAAGGAAAGAGAGCGGATCAGTGGAACTGACTGCAGAGGCATGAGGGAACTTTTTAGGGGTGAAGGTGACCTTCTACATGTTGACCCAGGTGGCTGAGATGTGGGTGTACACATATGTCAGAACTCATCGAACTGTGCTTCACATTTCTAGGTGTGAATTCACACTTACACTCCCTTTTTAGAAAGGGAGCTCCTGAAAACCTGTAGGGACTCTGGTACGGAGCTTCCTTCCCAGCCACGGCTTACAACAAGGGTCAACAAACTACAGCCCACAGGCCAAGTCTGGCTCCCTGCCTGTGTGGCCCATAAGCTAGGAACGGTTTTTACGTTTTGTTTTGTTTTTTTAATATTTTATTTATTTATTTATTTATTTATTTATTTATTTATTAGAGACAGGGGAAGGGAAGGAGAAAGAGAGGGAGAGAAACATCAATGTGTGGTTGATGCCCCCAGTTGGGGACCTGGCCCACAACCCAGGCGTGTGCCCTGATGGGGAAGCGAATTGGAGACTCTGGTTTGCAGGCCCGTGCTCAATTCGTTGAGCCACACCAGCCAAGTGGTTTTTACATTTTTAAATGGTTGGGAGGACGGGGGGATAATCGACATGAACATTACATGAAATTAAATTTTCTGTGTCTGTAGGTAAAGTTTTGTGGGACATAGCCACACTCATTTATTTATAAACTGCTTACAGCCGCTTTTGCACTGTCATGGTGGAGTTGCATACCTGTAGCAGGGACCACGTGGCCTGCGAAGGCTAAAATGTGGAGCGTCTGGCCCTTTGCAGAAAATGCTGACCCCTGCCCCAGAGCATAGGGCCCCTTTCCGCCAGCCTTCACTGACCAATAATGAAATTACCCGGTTAAGTTCTTACTCCTTGTACTTATCCTGTGATGGAACAGAGCAGAGGCTTTGGAGCAATACAAATCTAAGTTCAAGTTTTATCTACCACTTAACTACCATTACTTTAGGGACATTTTTTAAGCTTTCAGTTTCTCCTATCTGTCACTTGGAAAGTAGGGAAGGCTACATATATCTCAGAGGACTGCTAAGAGGATTAAATAAAATAATATAAACAAAATGCACAGTGATGAACATTTAGCAGACATAAAAAATACTAGCTGATATTCTCCTTCTAAGTGAGGCATCCACCAAGAGCAGCTTGTCAAAGCTGGGAGCTGGGGGAGAATGAGCCTGAGCCGCCACCAAACAGGTTTTGAAGTAAAAGGCACAAGCTACTATTTTCCTGCTTTGCCTCATTTCTATTCTGGCAGAAGTCAGCTATCAAATTTTGTTTATTCATTCACTTAAACTGTTAATAGCTATTTCTGTACTTAATATAAATGTAATCATGCAGTTTATGGGCTCTTTCTATGCCTCGCCTTTTTTTGATCAACCTTGTATTTGTGAGATTCTCAATATTGTGAATATATTGTTGCATTACGTTGTAGACCATTCATGATCCCTGCTATATGGACTTTCATTGTGACACTTCGTTTACTTTCCAAAATAACTTTTAAATTTAGCATTCTGTTTAAGTGGCCAAGATGTGAAAATATCTACATTATTGTAACATTTAAGTAGTCACTTACAGAATATTTTATTTGTACTTATTAAGCATACAATACTTTTTAAATAGATTTTATTTATTTATTTTTAGAAAGAGATAAAAGGAAGGGAGAAAGAGAGGGAGAGAAACATCCATGTGAGAGAGAAACATTAATCGCTTGCCTCTCATAGGTGCCCCAACCCCAGGGACTGAACCCACAACTCAGGCATAGGCCCTGACCAGGAACTGAACCAGCAACCTTTCACTTTGTGGGACAACACCCAACCAACTGAGCCACACAGATCAGGGTATATAATGCTTTTTTTTAAAAAAAAGCATCATCTTCAAATTGTTTTATGTGTATGTTTCATCTCTCCAGCATGTCTATTATGTCTTTAGATGACAAACCTTTTTAAGTACTTGCCCTATCACCCAGACAAAGTACACTGAATATATCTTGAATCCAATTTAACAAATAACTTATTTATACCCAACATAGAAATCGCTATGATAAGCTTTCTGGAGCACTCAGAGAAGAATAAGACATTGTTACTACTTTCAATGAGATCAGAATCTAAATCAAGAAACAACTGAAATACCTAAAATAATCCAAGAATGATATAAAGCTAAATATTTATTTCATAGATGTTTACTGAACCAGGCAGGGGCTGGATGTTGAGTCTATCAAGATGAGAAAACATAATTCTTGACTGAGCCTGAACTAGCAATGTCCTCTGCTATCCTCTGGAGAAAAATGGAGGGGACCTTAGCAGAACTGGAAAGTAACACCATCAGAGAACCTAAACTGAGGTTCTCCAGAGCACCTCCAAAAACATGGAAGTTGGCTATTAATCCAAGATTCTCAGAACAAAGAGATGACCACATAAAGACCATCAAAGACCATCCAAGACCATCAAAATAATAGTTCTATTTATAGATAATAGAATGGTTTTAGATTTTCTTTTGGCCAACCAAAACCATTGCCAACACTTCATGTTACAACTGAATTAATATTACAGGTAAAACAAAACAATCTATATCTAAGCTAAAAGAAAAGGCAGCTTGACTATCTAGGAAATCTCTGGGGTTTGTTTTCTTGGTCACACTTGAAAAATCTTAGGTTATGGTTATGGTAATGAAGTATACGAGAGGGGACCCCCCAAACACCTGGAATTATCTTCTGAACGGTGGGCCCCTTATGGTACAGGCTTCCCCCGCTGGGTGAGTGCTCTAGGAACCCATTTGTATCAGTGTACCAGCTGGCGTTATTGTGAGATGCTGTGTTTGGCTTCGGTGAATTTTGTTTTTAAGACTTTTCAACACTTTTGCCCATTTCACGATGGCTGAATTACAAGCACACCTCCCCACACCATGCTGAGTGTTCAGCAGTTTTTTATGAAAAACTGTGTGACCCCCATGCTCCACCCTCGCTTTTCACCCAAACTTGCCTCGAGTGACCTTTTTTTGTTTTCCTGGATGGAAAAAGTCCTCAAGGGGAAATGTTTTGCCATCGTGAAAGAGGTGGAACAAAAAACAGCAGAAATACTAAAAGGCATCAAAATCAATGAGTTCAAAACCTATTTTGAGCAGTGGAAAAAACATCTCAATAGGTATATTGTATCAAATGAAGAGTATTTTGAAAGAGACTGAAGTTTAAACATATAATAATAAATATACATTTTTTTAAATAAATAGATTCCAGGTTTTTGGGGTCCTCCCTTCTATTCTAGTCCCTTCTTATAATAACTTCTATTTTTGTTTGTCTCACAGTCATTTAGCATTTATTGTGCAGTGTCTCAAATGCTTCGACATAGCCGCTGTCCTGTCAGATGTTTCAATACATGATTCAAAGACCAAATATAAAGTTATGCTGACTGACTCAAAATGAAATCAGATTTTCACAAAGGAAACCCATTTTCAGGAAGAAGCAACACCAGAAGTGAAGGTCTGGACAATCCTCAATGATATCCTTCTGTAGTTTTGACTGAGCGAAGAACAAAAGCTGAAACAGAATATAAAGAGTTCTCACACTCCTAGCTAGGAAAGACTATTCATAGCCACGTTAACAAGAAACCACCGGAACTGGTTTTAAATCCATTCAAACAATAACAGCTTACCTTGCTGAACACATTTTAGAAGCCAGCCAATCAATGGCAGCTTTTGCTTCTCAAGTAGCCAATCAGGAATAAATCCAGCCCAATAAGTAGGCACATTTCTGAGGACCAACCAACAACAGCAGTCCCACCCAAGGAACCATACGGCTGTAGATGACATCAGCCTACTCAAGCCTTTGAACATCTGCCAATCCCTGAACTCCACACTTGCCTAAAACCCTGTATCAGATCAGTAATTTTCTCTGCTTGGAGAGATGTCACCTGATTCCAGCATAGCTCCCTTACAACAGCAAAAAATTCAACTTTGTCTTTTTCTTTCTGATACTACGGTTTCATCATCCATAGTCATCTTTAAACATCCCTTTTAATGAATGTGAAAATATCTTGCTTTAATACATTTCCTTAGAAGGCACAAAAGTAATTTAGATCAGCTTTGTTATTCAGAACTAACATGAATATTTAGCTTTAAAATAAAAATGGAGTATGGTGCTAAATATTTTTTAAATAAAAATTTTTAATTAAGAAATCATTGAAGTTAGTATTTTGGGGGTGAATATTCTAGGGTCATAGTCAACCAAGATTTTATTCTGAAAAATGTGAGTAATGGTTTTTATGCTTTTCAATGAGTGCTTTCACATGGCTATGCTGTAAGATTTTTTTTGTAGATGTGAAATTTTTCTAAGTCATGTCTGCAATCTCAAGCAGGGTTTGGAGCGCAGGCATCAATGTCCTAGGCAGAGCACTAGAAAAAAATGGCTCAGCTTTTGTGGTCCTGCCTTCATCTTACTCAGACTTGACAAGACTGGAAGGAGCTCCATTTCTCAATGACTTGCTACCCAGGGATCCAGGCTGCTGGCCTCTAATGAGGCAGGCAGCCCTTTCATCTTCAGAACAGAACTGGCTTAGAGCCCAGGCTTATCTTTCTAGAGAATTAATCATAAATATGGATTTCAGAAACTCAATTTTAAGACCGTGTAACCTAAGCTATAATAGCATAATCACACTATTGTATCACAAAAATGCGATCACATGGCTAAAAAGGAATCTCAAAAAATTACCTATTTCAACTTCCTGCCTTAATGTAACCATTATTAATCAACTCCCAAAGTTAAAGTATATATTTTTATAAACCAAAAAAAAAAAATTATTGGAACTGTTGATCCTCCCTTCACTTTCCCTTTATCATTCTCTGCACACTTTTCTCCCAACCCAAGCTAACAGACAGAGACAATTGAGAGACGGGGCAGATTCATCACATGGAGAGAATGGAGAGGTCCTGGAATCTGGCTGATTTAAGTCCTGAGGAGTGAAAAGAGGGTGTGACTGAGGTCACGCCAACTGCTAAAATCCCCTGGTTGGTTAGCTCTCTTTTGAGACAGCATCTGGGAATTGAATTGGAGTAATATCAAAATATGAAAGATACAACCACACCATTTAATGTGTGTGCCACACATTACTATGTGCCAGGTGTGTACGTGTATAACTACTGTGCAAAAAGGAGCCATTACCCTCACTTTACAGGCAAGAACAAGAAGACCTCAAGGACTTACGTCACTTGCCGAAGGCTAAGCCAACTGACTTGCTCAGCTACTGCGTGGTTACTCTGGGATTCCGCAGAACTACATTTTTCCTTATTTAGAAGAACAGCTTCAAGCAATGGAGTATTAGGAGCATGGCTGGGATTCTTAACGCTTGGTTCCATAAGGCCTGACTCTGTCACTGACACCGTAAAACTCATTGCTCCCGTAATCCACAGCTGCTGTGAGGATGACATTAAAATAATGGAACAATAATAGCACATCAGACACATTATCTCACTCATCCTCATAACAACCCACAGGGGCTCCCACATACGGTCCCACGTGCGCTGAGGCATGTATCACATCTCTCAGGCTTGGTGAGAGTGGAGAAAGGGTTGAAAATTCTCATTCTACAGAATAAGCTAAACTTTATTCTGGTCCTCAAGATCCTTCACAATCTTGCCTGTGGTTTTCAATCTTATTTACTATCACTTTATTCATAAGCTCCGTGCTCCAGAAATTCTCACTATTTTCTATAAATACCCTGAGCTTTCTCATTTACTTACTGCTACTCCCTTTTGCTGAAATGGCACGTTTCTATGGATACCACAGCACGAAATTTTATCCACCGTGAAACGTCCCTCCCCACACAGAAAAGTCCTCCCCCACTGCTGCACTCCCACAGCGCTGTGCCCTCCCCTCAGCACACTCAGGACTTCTTTATGTCCTTGCCTGGATCCTGCTTGACTCCAGGAGGCACGGTTCCTGTGCAAGCCCTGTGGAAACAGCCAGAGAAACCAGAGAAGAGAGACCACTGTAAGCCTGCGGAAGTTGCCGTCCGAAAAGCTATGACCCTCACTAAGGGTGACACAAAGTGCCCAGCATATTCTTGTAAACATAGGAGCGTAGACTGGAGCCAGACTCCATCACTGGCTGGCTCTGGGTAAACCACTTAACTTCCCTCCACGCCACCTGCCTCATCTGTAAGGGGACCTAATCGTGTAACTTCCCTCACCAGGTTGTTGCGAGGACTCGGTGAGTTCTACCTGCAAAGTGCCTAGAACAATGCATGGTTTCCAATACATGCCATATAAGTACTTGCTATTATAATTTTTGAAATATATATATGTATGTATAGGAAAAGTAGCTCAGATCACCAAACCTTAAGAAAAGAATAGTCAGAGATGAAAATTTCTCAGAAGGAACAACTTAGTGACAAGGAGGTAAACAGGCTCATGTATAAGGCAACCAGCTCTCTTTTCTTCTCAAAAGTCATGGATCAAGAGGTGACACAACTGAACATGATAAAGTAACTGTACAAATAATGGCAAAATAAGTTTTATTTAGACTTTTGGGTAAAATACAGAGATACTGGAGTCACAGGGTATACCCAGGGACCTGCAGGAGTCTGTTTCAGGAAAAACAAATAAATGCCTTCTAAACTTAAAAACAGACCAATTCAAAACTATTGAGACTTGGGTTGTAATTTTTCAGGAAAACAATGTTTTACATATTGCCTGGGTTCTCTGGCAAACCATAAAAGCCAATTTAACTTAATATTACTTTAGTAGTAATTATAGATTTTAACATTCACATATTGCTTTAGTTACCAGATTATTTTAATATTAACATATATTACTAATTATGTACAATAACGCTTTGTAATAAATCGTATTCACGGTGGGAATTCAAAAAAACCGTACTTCACGAGCGCAGGAGGGGATCTGCATGACAGCCAGAGGCACTGTACTTCCTGGGTTGCCCAGGACAGTGATGGTGTACACTCGCCACTCTGACTACCAGCACCTCCCTTTCATTCTCAAAAAGTGTGCTGGTTTGGATGAAAATGATATGGTTCCCTTAGAGAAAGTATCTTCACCCTTATAATACAAGTGAGGAAACTAAGCCACAGAATAGTGCTGTAACTTGGCTGAAGTCAGAGTTACGAAGTGACCAGAATCAGAACCCAAAATACTTGTCCCTAGTCCAGGAGTCTCCCTGTTACAACGCATGGACTCCCCAGGAGCAAGACAACAGTGACAAGACAAACTGCCAGGGGTGGGGAGCAGCAGTACCTGTGAGATGTCAAATCTACGGGAGAAGTCACTCCCCCTCCCGGTGGGACTTCATGGGGTCATCGGCTGAAAGCTGAGACAGTTAGGGGATCCTTGGTTGTGAACCCTACTTCCATTTTCACTGCACCCACTCATGGCTTCTTGCCCCCCCACCCCTACTGATATGGGACAGGTGATGGGGGAAATAAGGAATTTCGTTTTGGACACGTTGGGTTTGGGATGTTTTTTCAACATTTATGTGGAGATGCCAGTTTGGGAGTGAGCACCGAAAGGGTGGGGTCGGAAGCTCAGGCCACTCATGGGAAGAGCAAGAAGAGGGTTCCACGGCACAGAACAGGGGCCAAGGGGAGGGCAAACTGTGCGGAGAGGAAAAAAGCCTCAGGGCACTGAATAACCTGCTCCAATAATGAGGAAGAAAATAATGGTGCTGATGACAATGAGGATAAACTGCAGCTCCTACCATTATTGGAAACTTAGTCTGTTCCAGGAACTCCACCAAGTACTTTCTACATGTTAGCTTAGTCCAGCAATTTTCCACCTTTCTCATCTCATGACACACATAAACTAATTACTAAAATTCTGCGGCACACCAAAAAACATACTGTGTTTTGCACTGATATGACCGGAAAAAGTGGGTATAATTTTGATTCACTCCCACTAGATGGCTGCTTGCATGTGGGCTGTTGTCATTTTTTAACTTGACAATCGAAGGGAAAGAGGTTAGCATTCCTGACTAAATAGTCAGGTGTCCCATTTCTTAAAAATCCTTGCGGCACACAGGTTGAAAATCACTGGCTTAGCCCCCCGAGACAGGGAAAAATGAGGCCAGAGAGGTAACAAAACTTAACTAAGGACACTAAACAAGTAACAGAGCGGAAATGCAGACTCGGGTCTTACTCTAACGAGCTCTGATCTTTCTCTAATGTTTTTCTGCGTTTTGGGATCTTATTTTTCCCTCTTTTTTCCTTTGTCCTTTGTATGTGATGACAGATAGTCTGGCTTATAAATATTTTTCTTCTGTAGAAACATTCATTTTTATGTTTCCACAGTTAAAATAATTACACCATATCATGTGACTGTGACTTCAGAACTAAGATGTTCTCAATGCTTTTTTTAAAATTTATTTTTCAATTACACTTTTGTCAGTGCTTCTTTTAGTAAATGTGCAGACCATATTTCTGCCCCGAGCATACTCTACTGGGTGGGAAATAGAAGATGTTTGCTCTTAATGTGCACTATTTGTACTGTGGCTGTGTTCATACTACAAACCATATGTCTTAAAATGACCATGAACTATTATTTTTAAAACACAAACACTTCTTAGAAATTCATTAATCAACAGTAACCAGTGCCCCATTTTATTATGCAGGGCATTCACTTGCTCATTTAAGGTGGGCTTGGGATTTGCTAAGAACAATTTTTCTTGAGAATACAAACCTGTTGGGAAATATGAGATGGTAAAATTTACACATTACTATAAAACTTAACAACAAATATTGCCTAGTAATAATATCTGAGGAGGCATCTGTTTTTTTAAATTATATTAATAAAAGTATAAGTATTACTATTTTGTTAAAAGTAGTTTCCAGCAACCATGTTTTGACTCTGTGACTCTGTTCCCAGCAACACCCTACCAGACTAGGACTGGAGACCTGGCCCGGGCTGGACCACTCCTGTTTGCTCTTTCAGAGCTGGAACTGGACATGGAGAAGCAGGCCCAGCTCCACAGTCCCCATGCTATTTGCACTGTGGGGTGGACTTATGTCATGAAGTGCAATGCAGAAAATATCAGAGAAATGCACATGAAAACCACAATGAGCTATCATCTCATGCCTGTCAGAAGAGCTATCATCAATAAATCAACAAACCAGTGCTAGAGAGGATGTGGAGAAAGGGCAACCCTTTTTCAGTGTTTGTAGGTATGCAGACTGGTACATCCACTGTGGAAAGCAGTATGGAGATACCTCAAAAGATTTAAAGTGGATCTGCCCTTTGACCCAGCAATCCCACTTCTGGGAATATATCTGAAGGAACACACAACATTAATTCAAAAGAACCTAAGCACCCCTGTGTTCATCGCAACGTTATTTACAATCACCAAGATATGAAAGCAGCCCAAGTGTCCATCAGTAGATGAGTGGATAAAACAACCGTGGGACATTTGCACAATGGAATACTACTCGGACAAAAAAGGAAGAAACTTTTACCATTTGAAACGGCATGGATGGACCTGGAGAACATAATGCTAAGTGAAATAAGCCAGTCAAGGAAAAACAAATACCATATGATTTCATTCATCTGTGGAAAACAAACAAACTGAACTAGCAAGGAAAACAGAGACAGACTTGTAGATAGAGAGCAGGATGATAGCTAAGTGGGGGGACATCGGGGGTGCAAGGATTGAGGAGAAAGGAAAAAGCACTCATGGACATGGACATCAGTGCAGTGATTGCAGGGAGGAGAGGGTATAAAAGTACTAAATGGTAAAGGAAAAAATAAGATAAAATTTAAAAATAAAATAAAATTAAATTAAAAATTTACATGTCCCAAAGGAGTCTGGGAATCATGGTGCTGGGGACAAAATGCTTTCTAGACCTGCATCTCTCTCCCCCCAGAGGTGGGAGTGTCTTCCTTCCCTCCAATTCCATGTCCAGCTTTCTATTTCCTGATAAATTCCCATTTGTGTGTAAGCAAGTGCCAGTAGCTTTCAGTGACTTGAATCTCCAAGAGCACTGATTAGGATACCCATCATTTTGCACCATAGGTATAAAAATGTAATGTTTTATTACAATGATAATATACAAACTTTTCTTTCCTGTAGTAGCAATAAATTCAATAATTGTTTTTTAAAGTAGTTTTCATATTTATCGATATTAATTCAAGTTTCTCATCAGCCGTACTCTATACTGCAATTCCCTCCCCCTACACACACACACAAAACCTTTTAAAGCACTTTTACAGCATGAAAGCCAGGCATAGGCACCAAGTTTGATTCTGAAGTGAGAGAGGAGGAAGACTCTCTTGTTGTAAGGAGAGCAAGTCTTCGGGTCTTTCCTAGCTAGCTGTGTCCTGCATTTACCTCTAATGTCCTCCAACTAAGAGAAGATCCCAAAGGCAGGACCAATGTCTCCTATTTCTTTTGTCCAGTGGCACAATACTTGGAATACTGCATGTTCTCTATATTTGATAGAATCTTGATATTTACAATTCTCAGTTTTACATACTGACAATTTGTTGTCATTCCACTATTTAAAGGAAACATTTTCTTTCTCCCACATGAAAAAAACAGATATAGCCAGGAGCAATGCTTTTCTACAACTGATCAATGAGTTTCTCGTAGAACTTGGTGCCGCTAGAATTCTGTAGAGTTCTCAGTAATCCAATTTTCTGAAGGAAACTATCAGTACCTCAAAATAGGGAACTAAAAAATTCATTTAGAAATGGTTTGCATTGTCTACCAATTACATTAAACGCTTTGTTGGAATCCAGTAGGCACCTAGGGCTAGAGACATCTCATTTTTTCTTTTCCCATTTAGATACTTTGGCGCAAAAAAAAAAAAAAAAAGTCAATGTACTCCATCTTTTTGCCTCTTGTAGGGTATGTCTCCCAAACTCTATGTTTTTGTCTTTTCACAAAGACTTTCTAACACGCAGGGGAACTAGTAGAGGCTTTAAATAAAACAGGGAAATGAATCATCATGTACTGTTGTTCCTTCTTGGCTCAAGAGATTGCCAGTCTGTGTATTTGACTGATGGTTATCTTTGAACCTTCTCAGGCTTATTATGCAGTCAAGGTTCTACATGCTTGAAAAAGACAGTAGGGGATGAGGCAAGCATGAATTATAGACAGAAAACCCTGAAGAAGAGACTCCCTTCTGTACATCTCAGACGGAATCCCAAAAGGACCATCACAGCCTGGAATTCCATATTATGCTTTTGACTTTACAAATTAGCAGATTTTATTTAAGCAGACAGTGGAACATATGAATAAATAAAATATGAAGGCAGAAGGAATCAATGCTTGGAGAGAAGGAACCCAGTTGTCTCTAGAAGAAGAAAGTTCACTCCAATCCCAGCAAATCAAAGCTGTAGGATTAATGGGCTAATTTGATGTAGATGAAAAATTGTGTTCTGATGTCAGGAATTGTATCCCTAACCACAGATAGCAGGCGCATAAATGCTGACTGATGGCACAGAAGGTACATTGGGCAATACAGGATGGTCATCTGGGTGCCAACCTATCCCTAGTATTGAAAAAAATAATAAAATGTAATGTGACTGATCAGGTACTAAATATGAATGCCTTTCACACATTACTCTGGCCTTGACATATTCCAACTACTGTTTTTTAAAATTATTTGAGAGAGAGAGAGAGAGAAAGAAATATGGATTTGTTCTTCCACTTACTTATGCATTCACTGGTTGATTTTTACATGTGCCCTGACCAGAGATCGAATCCGCAACCTTGGTGCATCAGGACGATGCTCTAACCAACTGAGCTGCCGGGCCAGGGCCTATTTCATCTACTCTGACTGCTCTCGGGCACTGGGCAAGAACATGAGTAAGAGGAGATCACATCTACTGTCTATGGTTCAGCGGCCTTAACGTCACACAACGAAAACATACTTGTTAGGTTCCTTCCAATTGCAAAACCCATAATAAATACCTGAACAATGGAATTTGAGACATAATGAAGTCAGGGTACCCCAAACAGTTTCAAACACAAGTTGACTTTCTATTTTTCACTTGACATGAGAAATAGCCACAGGACCAAAATTAGAAAGCTTATATGCTCTGAAAAACTCTTAAAGTTTCTTTTATACAAAAATTCAAACGTACACAAAAGTAGACAGAATAGTACAAATGAACCCCACACCACTGCCATAACCATCACTCAGTTTCAACAATGATCAGTGCATGACCAATCTTGCTTTACCTACAAGCATCCCCCTACCTTGTGCTTTTCCTGGATAGCAAGTCATTTCATCTCTAAACATTTCAGTAAATCCTTGCAACTTCGAATGAACACTGACAGGATTTGTGAGGTTTTGTATTTTACTTTCATTGCTCTTTATTTTAAATAACTTTATCAGTGAAAAAGAGAAAATTGGTGTTTATTGAAAGCAAGGAAAAGAAAATTTATATTTTCTTTCTTTTTTTTTTTTTTTCTTTTCTAGAATATCTGAGACCTAAATACAGACGTAAACAGAGCTGGCAAGATTCAGTCAGTTGGTTTAACAAACATGAACTGGGGACTAAGGGTAGGGCTACGTGCTGGAGCTACAAAAATGAGCAAAACAAAGACGAGGCCTCTGAATCCTTGACTTTTATTAGCAAAAATCTAAATAAAGGAAATTAATCAAAAACTAAAAACATAGGCATAACACTTTAAAACTTACAAATAAATACCAGAAGGCATAGCTAAAATATTTCAAAGTGATTGTCTGTTTGAAAGGTAGAACCCTTTAGTACTATTTAATTTTAAAATTTTGCAAATGTATTATAGTGAGCACATATTTTGAAAATAAAGGCAATTTCCTTAAGTTTCAAAAGTAATAACCTTTCATATAAAGACAGCAAGTTGAGCATACGGATTCGACTCTACTCTCTCCAGAAACTTCAGTAATAAAACAGAGAAAAGATTCAGAAAGGTACAAAAATCTCCCATAAAGAGGAGAAAAAAATAAAGAAATTTTGAGAATAAGAAAAAAATAAGAATTTTAATGCAAGAGTTCCAGGAACAAAGTAAGATTCTAGAAAGAGAGAGACAATCACCAAAGAAGTAATTCAAAAAATTTTCCTACAACTCAAGAATATGAATTTTTTAGATCCCCAAACAATGCCCCAAAACAATGATATACCCAAACCTCCCACCCAGGCCTCTAAGTGAAATTACACATTAACTGCTGTAAGGAGAGGAGCATGCTGGGAAATGTGAACATGAGAACATCAGTGACACTGAGGAGGAGAATAAACTAAATGCCTTTGAAACAAAAAATTAAATTAAACACATGTATATCTCCACCTACCCCCCCAAGCCAGGGAACATCAAAATGAAATTTAAGACCAAGGTGGGGAAAGACGAAATTTAAGACCAACAGGGAAAAGTTGAAGGAAGGTCTTGCAAACTTCCAGGGAGATAGAAGTTTTGTGCAATGAATCAGCAGCAAGAGCAGCCTCTGTTGTTCTCAGTGGTAATGGGAAAAGTTAAAAGGCAAGGAAGCAATACCATCAAACTGGTAAAAGAAACAGAATTCTATATCCAGTCAACATACCCATGTAAAAATAAAAGCATTTTTCAACATGCAGAGGCTCAGAATATTTCCTCCAATGCCCTCTGTCTCAGGAATCTATTAGCAGATGGATTCATACAAAACGAGAGAATGAAGAACAGGAAGACATGGAATCCAGGAAATAGGAAATCCAAAGGTTCTATCGATCAGATCAGATCAAAACAGGTCCTGAGTAATTGGTTTCAAGAAGAGCAAATCAATATAAAGGCAGTAAGTTGATTTTTAAAATGTTAAAATATTTCACATGCCTTCACATTTAGTACAAAAGTACTACAAAAGTACAGTTGTACTTTTACATCAATAGTAAAGAGATCACAAGAGGTTTCCACTCTTACCTGTAACAAAGCCGCAAACAAGTACACGACTACGAAGATCACAGTTAGAGAGGTGTGGCCGCTTTTCATCAAATGAATCGTGTAGAGGAAAATTAAGTGTCCGGGAATCACTAAAAGCAGTAGAACTTGAGCAGACTTATTATTTACTCCTGTAACATAAAATGTAAAAGTTGTCTAAAAAAAACATATTTTGATTAATAATAGGTCACAGTTATTAAAATATGAGGATTACTTTTTAGTCTCTATCCCACATAGCACCACATAAAATTCAATTGCTAAAAATAATTTCACTTATTTACAATTCATTGAATTCTTTGAAATTTTCTCACTATATATGTTAATTAAATAAAAGATGGTTGATAAAAATTTGTAATGAAGAACGTAGGTCAGACTTTAATATCTATCATAAAAACAGAGGAAAGACAAGAGAAAAAGTAAAAAGCTCTTAAAGTACTGAAATGTTTTAATTTTACTTTTCCTTTAAAGTACTTTCATGGATATCACAAGGCAGGGCATTTCTGACCTTCATTCAAAAGTCAGTAATTATTTTCATTAGAAAAAAAAATGACAAGAATTATGACGTTTAAAATTGTTGTTTTGCCCTGGCTGGTGTGGCTCAGTGGATTGAGTGCTGGCCTACAAACCAAAAGGTCGCTGGTTCAATTCTCAGTCAGGGAACGTGCCTGGGCTGCTGGCCAGGTCCCCAGCTGGGGGTGTGCAAGAGGCAACTGATCGATGTTTCTCTCCCTCCCTTCCCCTTTCTCCAAAACTAAATAAAGAAAATCTCAAAATAAAATAAAATAAATTGTTGCTTTAGTTTTTTGGTAGTCACATGCCTGGTGGACATAAATAATGCACTATTCCTTGTAACTGAGGTCATCGCCCTTCATCCTGTTTGTTTAGGATAAATGCCTACATTTAGAAAGGCCAAAAGGATGCATATAGGAAAGACAGTACATCTGTCTAGCAACGTTTGCTTGTGTCCTCGAGGTTCCTCTTTGCTGACTCATACACAGGGTATCTCAGAGAAAGGGACAAAAGAGAAAAATTATACAAGGTTCCTCAGCAACTGCAGAATTGATATAAGTGGCTTTTGCTCACTGAGATTTAATGAACAAAATTTATTCTATTTAAAATCTAGTGCTCAAAAATAAAAAAGTTGTGTAGTTGTGTAACACTCACAAACAAAATACGCATTCAGCAACGCTGTCCGCCTATCCTCACAGAAAGGAATAGTTCCTGAAATAAAGTATGTAAAAATCAACAGACACATACCTGGACCAAAAAATGTTCTAAATGGGCAGTAACAACCTTTGGGCTCATCAGGCAGTTCTCCTGGAATGCTGTGTAAATGGAGGTAGGTGGAAATCCTGCTGGCCTGAATGGCCACCAGATTACCTCCGATACCTGAAACACAGGAAAACAGAGTAGGTAGCCTCGTATCTTAACTTGCCTACATTCAACGAACCATAAGCCTCTTCATGTCGCATCCTGGGCCAATAAAACCAAATGTTCTTCCGAAATGCTGGTTTATTTAAGTTGAGATAGATATTCCAAAGACATAAAAAAAATAATAATTGTTATGGAAGACTTTCATTATTTTTTCAAACATGACTTACTGTGTGGTCTGAAGGCAGACCAAAATTATTAACTTTTTAGAAAGTTACTATCAATACCAACATATAAAAATAGGTAACAATATGTATCATGTTTATCATCTTATTGAGAGGGTAAATAAGCTAGATTTACTCAAATAGACAAGGCCTGATATGTTTCTTCCTAGGTTACTAAAGAAATTCGTAAATAGCACTAAAAAACAAACTCAAGAGAGTCATCTTTTAATCTAGATTATCCCCTTGTACACTCTGAGAAGAACTGATGTCAAGAGGTAAAATTAATTCCAAGGGGTGGTAAACCCCACCTCCATGGCCCACCCCCAAGGTAAGATAAGACACCCAAACTCTTTCTCCTTTGACAGAACATGGGAGGAAGAGGCAGTAGTCATAAAAGCAAGCAGGAAAAAACAACTGAAATTTTCAAATTCTCAAATGCTGAGTGTGGGCCAGCATTCTTGGGAGTCCTAGACACGAGGGCGCCCACGTTGACTGGCCAGCTATTTCTCTAAGACTCCACCGGTGGAGAACTCTTGAGACAGACAGGGTATGGTAGAACACTTGAGACAGCCAACCTTGGTGGCACATAGGCAAGAAAGCACATCTATTTCTGAATCCCTCTGTCCTATGAAGCAAAAGCTGCCTGGGATGGGGAAGGAAGCATGCTTGCTACCTGTCCCAGAAAAAGTTCAAGTGCCACTGCAGGAAAAGTAGAAGCAAAGCTATCTGCTGCCAAAGGAGTGGAAGAAAAATCTTGCTCATGCCCAACCTGGCAAAGTTTGACTGCCAGTAGTCGGAGGGGAAGACAGACTGAGAGAGCCTTTCCTCTGAGGACCAGGGGCATAGGGGCCACCTAAGATTGAAAATAGTGCGAGAGAATCCCAAACGCCATCCCATGCCTTGCACCAAGTAACAAGAATCAGCAGCCTACTGTGAGAAGAGGGGCAGAGCACAGATGGTTAAGCCTTCCGTGCTGCAGGCATATTGCAATCCAGGCTTCCCTCTAAGCATAAGGTAGCAGGCAAGAGCTCATCCATAAAGAAATTTGAAGTCAGTGATGCACTGAAGGTACCTATAATAACCACAAAAAAACCCCCACAAAAACAAAATAAACACAAGTCCCTTAATCAAGTACTGATCAGATTGGCTCAGTCCTCCATACTAATGACCCAACAGAAGAAAAAGCCTGCCTATTTCTAGGCACAAACTGTTGATAAACATCCTACAGGGGACAGGAAGCTCCCCGCCCAAGGAGTTATTTGGCCCCAAATGTCAGTCGTGTCAACACTGAGAAACCCTGTATTAAAAATTGATGTATGCCTCCACTATCTGAAATGACATGCATCTAAATAACATGCCTCCAACATCGGAAATAGCATGCTTCTAAGAGTAAAGAAGAAATCATAATAAAATTTAGAAATTATTTGTAGTTGAATGGAAATAAATACTACATACAAAAACATGTGGGATGTCTTACGTGCACATACTGGAAATGAGGCCCTGGCCAGGTGGCTCAGTTGGTTAAAGCTTCATCCTAATCCAAGGTTGGCATCCCATAATAAATTCATTGATATGCACAATTTCCTCACCATATCTCATTTAGTAAATAAAAAATTCATTAAAAGCAAATGCTTAAGATAACATGAAATACAGTTTCATAAAAATGTTTTAAAATTGTATCCCAGGGAGTTCTGAAAATTTTTCTAAGGAAAAACAAATTTCTTTTAAAATGGGTTTGAAAGGGGAACAAAGTCCCATGGACTTTGCTGAATAATTAAGGCACATAAATGCTTAGCTCTGCCCTCCGAAGAGTTCGATCTGGCTCAGATGGCATGGGTCTGAGACCTGCCTCAGCCGCTCACTGTGACTTCTGTGTTTAACCACTTGGAACTTCAGTTTTGTGATCTGCAAAATGATCATTTAATATCCAACTGATAAGAGGTAGAACTGACTAAAATAAGGCATACATAAAGGATACACCAGTTTCTGGACATGGTAAAGTCTCATCCATGGATTTCTCTTTAGAGCCCCCAAAAGGAGAACTGAATGTTAAGAATTATGTGTAATTATATGTAATGCAGAGCATTCAGATGCATTTTTCAATGCTAGATATTTGCCATAGGAACGCATAAAGGGTGGTTTCCACTTCAACTTCACGTATCCTGGGGATTCTCTTGGGGGTAGTGTTTGATTTGGTATCTTATTAGATACGGAACGCTTCAATGCAAATGCAGAAAGCGTAGGCTAGTCAACCTGAGACTATCTACTGTCTATAACTGCTCTTAAACTGAATTTGAAACAAAAAGCTATTAATGATCAGCTGTAACTCTCTTCTAAAAAACCCATTGGTAGAACTTTATAGAACCACTTTTATCATTTCATTACCATGTCCAGACTAGCATAGGTGATAATACAAATAAACTCTTATAAATAATCAACTTTCGATTTTCCTCTCTCCTGCCCTCCCTGGCCTGCCTCACTCATAGCCCAGGAAACCCAGACACACGGTGTTAAAACTGTACCAAACTAAAAATGCATCAAACTAAAAATAAAATGAATCAAGACTTTAGGAAGAGTCTGGTATAATTTTTCCAGATAAGGTGAATAAAATCTTAAAGTAAAAAACGTAATTAGTGTGGGAACCTATTTTAGCTTCAACCTCTCATGGGGTTGAAACCCCATTATGATCTCATCATGATCGGTTATATTTTAAACTATAGCAGAATTATTACCTAGGAATAGCTCTCTTTAATGTCAAAATTCCTTTCTTGTGATCATGATACACATATGTTTCTACTAAGAAGTAGTCCATCTGCACTTGTTAAATTACTTAAATTCTTTAGACTAATCGCATCACTAAAGCAAGTTAAAAGCATGTAAAGATTGTGTCATGTAAATTAATAACATAAGTAAAAGCAGCTTTGTCAGTATATAAATAATTAATTAGTTGAGAGCCTTCAACATTCACAAGACCTAATTTTTGAGTGTCTTATGCTAGAATAAGCTCATTTGATAATACAAAGTTTGATAGGATAAATTATCAGCAGGGTTATCTTCTAAGAACTGCTTTAAAACCCAACTTCATGTTTTGTTAAATTTAGAAATGTATGTTTCCAGTAAATGTTTAGCACTCATATCACAGAATATATTTCAAATTAGTCAAGAATTCTTTGGCTATCCCCAAGGACCTGAAGTGAAAGTTCACTTTGTTACAAAGTAAATCCTTACAATGAACAGCACAACCGACCTGGTATCCTCCATCTACACCTGCATGTTCTAACCACCTCGACAAATCACATCTTCACCGGTCCTGCTCTCGTGGCTCCTTGTCAGAGCTCGCATTCGGGAACCACCCTTTTAGTTTCAAGAAATGCAGAGGGGTGGGGGAATGTGGCTTCCATGTTTTCATGTTGTTCAAAAGAAATGCACATTACCCCCTCAGAGTAAACACCCTCTCATCTACAGAAGGTCAGGCACATCCGCTTCCCAAGCCTCTAATTCATTACCCTTTTCTGCTTCCTTCCAGTGCACCTGCTGACAACCCAATGAATGACTAAGGCTCTGAGTTTCCCATCTCTCTTACCATGGGTCATGCATTCTTTTATTTTAATCCTTACCTGAGAACATCCTTATTGATTGTAGAGAAAGGGGAAGAATGGAGAGTGAGAGGGAGAGAAACACCAGTTGGTTGCATCTTGCACAGGTCCTGACCAGGTACTGAACCAGCAACCCAGGCATGTGCTCTCACTGGGAATTGAGCCCTTGACTTTTAGGTTCACAGGACCATGCTCCAACCAAATGAGCCACACCGGCCAAGACTAGATCATGCATTCTTATTGGGGACAGAAATTGGCTTGGGGAGGACAGAAACATAATCTTACTCATTTTATGTATAAAGAACAGCTATACATACAGTACATAAATGGAGAAAAAGGGTACCTGTGATATTAAAATTTCATGGATAAGCACAATTTAGGAAAAAACATTTAAGATGGCTCTTTCAGGGTGTAATCATGAAAAAGAGGCTGAGAAACCTGCCTTTGGTCAGACCTTCCCGACCAGTGCTCCACGCGTGGGTTACGGGGGTGCTGAGATGCGGACCTTCCAAGCTCTGCAGGGAGAGGCTGGGCCTGTGGTTGCAAGCAGCCTTCTTTGCTGTAGTGGTGCCACCCCAAATTACAGTTTCCCCGTGTGCCAGGATATGGGAAAGGTTGGGAAACACTGCCCTGGAGAAATGAATCCATCTACTTTCTGGGGACAAAGAAGGCCATCGTTGTAAGTAAGGCCCTTCATCGCAGTCTCTGCCCCCTGCCCCTGCCCCTGTCCTTCCCTGTCTCTCCTGAGGACTCTTCTCCTTACCACATCAAACCAGGGTGCATTCTGTCCTGCCTAGGCTGCTGGCAGTCCACCGCTCCAAGGCCTTGAGACCGCGTCCCTCTGGATCTCATGCACTCCATCTTCCCTTCCCTACTACTCCCTGCCCCTCACCAATAAACATATCTACACCTCTCCTATCGTGGAGAAAATTCCTCATTTCAACTTCTAGGTGTCATCCTAATTCCATTCTTTTCACAGGTAACCATTTTACAAGAAACCTAAAAGTGCTACTTCCAAGATGTTCATTGTTTTGTTCTTAATATTTAATAGATATAAAAATATTTATAAAACATATATAAGCTATAAGGAATCATACTACAAAACCTATGTACTCACCACACAGTTTTTAAAAAAAGGAATACTGCAAAGCTCTAGAATTGTTTCTTGTATCAGAGGAAATAACAGGAACATTTATTAAACCCTTACTAACAATGGGTTGTTGTAATTGAAGTTAAATTTCTCGATGAAATGTTAGACAATACAGCTCGAATAATCATGAATATGTAATATTCGTGCTAGTGAATTCATCAACTAGTATTCGCGGAAGAGGACTGGAACAGGTGGAAGGGAAGCGGCAATCATTCCAGGCAGTGAAAGTTCGAACTCTGTGTGGCCGAAACATAATCTGGTTAGAACGACGAAGGGAAAGTTGGACACGAGCCACAGCGTATAGAGGGCCTAGAGAGCTGGGCAGAAGATGTCAAACTGAATTTGACAGGCAGGAGAAACCACTGTTAAGTTTATCATCTAAGGACATGTATTTAATAAAAAGTTTAAGGAAGACCAGTAGGTAGTGACATTTAATTTGCAGTGAACAGAAAGTGAGCGGGAACGCTACTTTGTTACTTGAATGATGCCTGGAGTGAGACATATGCTTCTTATACTGTAAGTGAACAAGTAAATTATGTTAAAGGGAAAATCAACATGCTTGGGTCATTGTCTCCTGAGAGAGGATGAAGGGCCAGGTTGGATCAGATGGGGCCCTGATTTGCAAGGCGGGAGGTGGTGGGCAGAACAGGGCCTCCAGGGAAACTGGGAGGGAGGGTCTACGGGGGAAATTTGTCCATGGTCATTCTAACTCTATATAAAGAATTAAATGGGGAGTAGAAATCTTAAACATAAAATTAGATTTTGGAGAACTTGCCTTCACATAACATATTTTCTTATATATAAATATACAAAAGTAATTTATATTAAATGTATAGCATATCCTGTGACATGTTTTTTCCCCAGGTAGAATTACCTTTTAAGTTATATTGGCTTTGGCTACACTAAAATCCAATTAATAACAGCCAGCCCCAAACCCAGTAGGACTGGATTAAAATTATTACACAGAATCCATAAAAATTCCTGTGATCTTAAGTATTGTAAATCCCATTTTATAGATAAGAAAACACATAGGGCAGATTTAAAGGGATC